>PNEQ01116694.1:0-28166 GCA_003012365.1 Medauroidea extradentata | reverse complement strand
ACGTGACTACAAGCACATCCGAAACATGATGAAATATCTATTTTTAGACCCCTGTAATGCGGGGAACACCCGACTGTCTGGGCTAGTATAAAAGCACAGAATCGGCACATTTGAAGAGAGTTCGCTATTGGTAGTGCTAGAGGAAGGTGCTACGCCTGTGGAGAGAGACTGGTGAAGACATCTTGGTGACGTCAAAGTCCACTGTGAGGCGGCAGGGGGCTACCTTCGGAGCAGTGTTGGCGATACAAGAGGACTGTTGCGGCGGGCTGACAGGCGAAGAGGAGGTGCGCGACGGGAGTCGAACAGAAGACCTCAAGAGTGAAGACAGCGGTGCACTCGGGGTGCTGCGCAGCACATGGTGAGCCATCACCACTTCGGACTGATAAGGTTGTACATTGTCATTATTAGAAATACTGTTGATTGGATATATGTCTGAATTTTATTGTGATTTATAGTGTTAAGTTAATTGATGGTAGACTTTTCTTGTGCTTTAATTGTCAAAGTTAATTAACGTTTCTGTGACACAGGAGTAATTGTGTGCATAACTATTTGTGTTGTGAGAGTTCTAGTTGATTACTGTTTTATGTATTTCGTAGCTTTGTGAGCTATTAAATCCAGTACTTAATTTAACTCTTATTGGTAATCATAAGACCTCTATCCCAAAGAACTCATGGGAATTGCCCACATATGAAGTTAGTGCGCTCAAACTTGTAACAATATGTATACTTATCTTAGATTGTAGGATAGGACAGCGCAGTTACAGTTAGACCCATAGAAGTACGCGATTGGAAACCATTCTTCCTGCCCAAAACTATCTGGTTAATCCTCTTAACGACTATTTATTTTTTGAAACAATCGTAAACACTACCAGTATTGTGGAGGTCAGGAAACAATGTGTTGCTTTAACGAAAACTTCACGCACGCTTTTTATATCGGCTGATCATGAGAAAGTATATTGAAAACTTTGCGAGATGATTTCTTGAGAAAAAAAAAAAATAAAATGTGGTAAAGTTATAAGTCAACGTTTTTGGTTGGCGCAAACCTTAGGGGAGAAATTTACGATTGAAAATTTAAATAAAAAAGTAACATTTGTAAAATTAACAAAAGTGAGGAGAAGTAAATAATGAATTTTCGTGTGTGGTTTAGTAACATCAAGGTCTGCGATCTGTGAAAAAACTGTTTCAAATAACTTTTACCTTCAGTAGACGACAGGGTTTGTCAAGCTTTTTCTATTTGCGTTTAATTTTTTTACCTGTGTATTTTTTATTTTTACTGACACAGTTTGTAGCAGGAGGTCAAATGAAACAATACCGTCGTCTTGTTACAACACGCTCAAATCAACATTTTTCGAGAAAATTGAGTTATAAAATGTACAGCCTCACATGTAGGCAACACGCGATACATAGGAATTTTGAGCAACACTATCACCTAATGAAGGTGAAAAGTATTCGAAACAATTTTTTCACAGATTGCAAAGCTTACTAATACAAAATTGTATCCGGGAATTCATTATCTATTCTTCCTCATTTTTATTTTGTAACAAACGAAATAAATTTTACACGTGGCACTATATAACATTACTGCTTTTTTTTTTTTTTTTTTTTTTTTTTACAAAAATCATCTCGCAATGTTTGTAACATACTTTCATGAACATCCTGTATATGGGTATCTACGAAAAGAACCTATTCTTAAAACTATGTCGCTATAAGTTGAAAAATTCAGCATCTTAACTAGAAATATTATTTTCGATTCCCTCGAAATGGCAACAAATAACCTTATTACCAAGATAGAAACATTCTTTCGACTCTAACCATGCATTTACAAATAAAGCCATCGCTTGAAAGCCCCGCAGGAAAAAGAACAGTAGTATAGCACTGATTGCTATTTGAGTGTCTTGCTTGTAGAGGCAATACAGCATTACACACAACGGTCATCGGCACCCTTAAAGCTGCATTGATTTTGTACTCAACTCAGACATAAACACACCCTTGGAATGATCTCATTTCGAGTCTGTTAACAATACTGGCATTTTGTTTCTATCGTTTGGTTGTACTTTTTTTTCTGAATCGTCATTTACAATGTGTGTAATTGATACGAAAAAAAAAATACGTTTGGAAAACGTTGAACAATTTTTTACTTATCCATTTCATAAAGTACAGTTGGATTTTATGATTTTAAAAGATTACTTGCTGCATGCTAAAGTTATTACATAAAAATAATAATTTCTGTTTTTCTATTGCAGAAAATAAGGAATTTTTTCATGATTGTCAGCAAGGATTTATAATTCAAAATAAGGTTGTTTAATGTTTTCTTTATTTTTAGTAAATAAACCGACATCTTATAACAGTGTAAATAATTACACTTCATAAGTTTGTTGGTTATGGCAGTACTATGTATGTATCTAGTAGTAGAATGTATAAAACGAACACTTTTTCGTACAAATATAGAATCTTCACGTCTATCTAAGCACTAGTCTTATCTCAAAAGTTACGAAACAATATGGTTTGGTTGTTAGCTTTTTAGTTCTTCATGATAACAATTTTTTCCTGCATATTCGTAATTACCATGAAAACGGTGTTAGCAATGTAAACTTTGGAACAACCTATCCAGATCGTTTATTTTCTCCTCGTGAGTGTGACATGTACAACTTTACATGCATTACTTTGTAAAACTACATAAGTGAAAGACAAAATCTAATCCGTTCTCTCGTTCCTTTTGTACTTCGTTGAATAAAAGCATGCGAAACGGACTTTTACAACAATTTGTTTGATAGCGAATTACTAGAGATTGTTGTTTTTCGCGAAAATAATTTTGCCCTACTTTGTTTTAGTGCCTTACGTGCACATCTGTAATTCTGCTTCGTGGTCAGTGATTGGATATTTTAACTGTCACGAGCCTTGGAAATCTGCCGACAAATTACAGACGTGTGTTGTTGCAGGAACGTTATTGTAACTGGCTCAGTCAAATAAGATACGGCTCTTCATATACATGCTGCCAATAACCATGAAGCAAAATTGCAGATGTGTACGTAAGGCACTGAACCAAAGTGGGTCAAAGTTCTTTTCGCGAAAAACAAGGGTCTTTGCGAATAGCCTATGTGCTTGGCCTTAAGAAATAAATCTCAGGAGGCTTGCAAGACCCTTCCTGTTTCCACTAGGCACAGTGTTGCCAATGTAAACGAAGTTAGGGCGAACGCCTGGTTAACAAGGCATAAGTAACCGAGTTTACAACGAATGGACAGAGGTATAACAGGGTGGGAGGGGATGAAAGTGCATGCTTGGAGAGGTCGAAATGGGAGGGGGGGTTAGGAGGGGGGGGGGGAAGAGTGATAATGTTGAGTCGCCTCGGGGGTAAAGAGTCCGCTTGGCTAATTGCTTTAGCAGCACCGAGATGAACTACGCTGTCCACTTTGCAAGCTATTTTCATTACGGCCACAAGGACACAGTGGCAACAGAAGCAGCATGCGCGAGACAGGATCTGTTTCCCTGGTCTTCGAGAACTCTGAAATGACGCTCCATCCTTTCCCTTCGCGTATTAAGAAACGTGTAAGGTCGTATATAAATCTATACATAATTTAGTATTTAGTAATTTAGATTCAATGAATTGGATGGCTGGTAGTGTTTCAGTTGGCACTTTTAGTATTCTTAAGGGACACGTGACTCGATTTAAGAAACTAATAGTGCTGGTATGATAGTATATAATTAAGGTTTTAGGTTGTGAAGTAGCTTGATAATTTTAAATTTAGTTTTACAATTTATTCGTTAGTCATTATATATATATATATATATATATATATATATATATATATATATATATATATATAGAGAGAGAGAGAGAGAGAGAGAGAGAGAGAGAGAGAGAGAAAGAGCGTCATATATTCTAATAGAAATAATGATTTTACGATCATATTGATGTTTTACAATGAAAAGTTTAGTAGATCGTCGTTTTCGTGTGTCTTTTTTCAATACGATTTCCAGTCACGTTTATTTACAGGGCCTTGTAAACTTTAAACACTGCCATAAATGCACTCTAAACGAAACTATATATTAGTATTTTCAACCACGTTATGTAATATCTGAAAGTTGCAAAAAGTATTTGATGGCATGCATCACAGCAAATACATACTCTCAGGCTAACGTACACACTTCCCATAACGGCAGGAAAACTGTCAAATACATGTACTGCCAAGAAATGTAAGATAACAGGTACCGGAAGAGAAGTGACTTTGGACTCGTGGGGTGACTATGAGGACACTAAAAATATTTCCCACATATCGCATCCGTAAGTAAATTTACACATGATAAATTGCAAATAAATATCAACATAAAATTATACAAATATTTGCTCACAGTTGACACACAAAGAAAATAAAAGCTTAGTAAAAATTGCCACAAAGTACTCCAAGTCGTCCTCGCATACGGTGATAATTTTAGAGTGTAATTCGAAATGCCAATGTTGTTATGAATAATATACACTTAGTTTCATGTAAGTTCAGTACATGTAGAGAGTTCAGAGCGCAGTTACATTTTGTGTGCTGTATTTAATGTAATGTACAAGGAGGCCACGAAGTTCCGTTACTCCTTTATAAATGATAATGTGCGTTGTTTTTGTTAAATGTTTCAGGTTGTGTGAACTAAATTGATAGTTGCTACGTCTAACTACGTTATTGAAGAACGTGTTGTTACAAGTTGTTGTGAGAATGAGAACAGGAAAGGGCGACGTTTCACAAACCGTTACAGTGTCACTGACGGACTCAAAAATGCTGCGAAGACAATCTTTCACACAAGTTACACCAGAAATGCTCTGAAAACGTCTCGCAGAACCTGGCAGCGTATTATTCTTTTCCATGAGAATGAGGGTTCAAGTAATGATTCATCTCTCACGAAAACTCCTCTAAATAACTGGTGTTTATTTTATTTCAGTTAAGAGGTTTATATTGGTTATTATTGGTTGTAACGAGACTTTGAGAGCCTTCTTTACATAGGAAATGTTTATTCTTAAATAAGTCAAGAGAAGTCCAGATAACAGTCTATACTGTAAATAAATCGCTTTGATTTTCAAGGGCATCACTCACTATACCCACGTTTCACACTTAAATTTTCTTTTCTTGAACAACAAGCATAGGCCTAGCGATTGGTGTAAGAAAGGCATTGATCAGTGCTTTGTATTGTTAGTTACAAACGTGCAGAATGTAGGACATGTTTTAAAATTATATTAATAACTGGTTTCTTCGGACTTGCTTTCTACATATGATGCACTTTCAGAACAGTTATTCAAAGCTTGTCTTGCTTTATGATAGTAAACAGTAATACCCAAAGAACTCGAAACAGAGAGGTAATGACACGAAACGCCTCATCATAGGCATATCAGATTGCATGAAAAGTAATTGACTCTTGTTTGATAGGATCCGAATTTGTGGATTTGCATGAGGCTAGGAGGAAATATAAGTTGTCAGAATAGGCAGAGGCTGGTTGGCGTATATGGTGGAGAAAGACTGGTCAACAGGAGTGATGATAGAGCTCACATGATCTAAAGAAAGAGAGAGAGAGGGACTTGATAGTGTACGTGCGATTGAGAGAGGCTAGCTAGCAGGAGTCGTGGGGAGAGAGACTGGCTATGGTTAGTGTGCATAGTCTAGAGGAACTCGCTAATGCTGGATTCACAATAGCGCAATGCGACACTAAAAATTCTCGCTGTTGTAAACACTACTTTGTATGCCTTACGTCAAATTATAAAGGAACAAAAAATTTAAACAGTTTTTTCCAACAAATATACTAACCATTTGTATAACATCCGTAGATTGTCACAGTGTTGCGATATTTTTTTGTTTATTTGTGACATATACATGTATTATAAATGCTCGCTGCTTTTCCCAAATGTGTAAATAGAGTCACAATTACACCGTTACTTAAGGTGGCCACCTCGGGGAACGAATTTTGCGCATTAGAGGTCTCCGACACAACACACGCATCATGCTACAACCTAGACACCAGGCGCAGGTCACTGAACTAGCGTGCAGTATACGAAACATTCAGCGATGATCCTATTATATTACAACGTAATATTAACGACACAGGTGTATTGTACTTGCATATTCCTTTAAACAGGTTTTCATACCTAAAAACGACTGCAAAAACACCCATACTGAAAAAAGGGTATAGTTGTAGGTGTCATACTTCTGTTAAAATAGGGACAACAAAACAGTTTGGTTGTTGGTACCATCGGGACAGTTCCTTCAACAATCTGTCCTGTAAAAGAAACAATGAGCCTTACTGCTTTTACACACCAGTTGGTAACTTCTACAGAACAGATAGTTGAAGGAACTGTCCGGATAGTACCGACAAACAAACTGGTTTGTTGTCTCTATTTTAACAGAAGTATGGTAACTTCAACATCACTTTTTTCTCAGTGTAATTTCGCCTGTTTTGAGCTCTAGAAAATATGACGTAATCAGTAGAGGTGACCCTGAAATGGGTATGCACACGTGTAATGCACTTTGAATGATATTCCGAAGCAGATATCACTGATGTGCGTTGAGCAGTTTTAGAACAATCTTGTAACGGCCAGAACTCTGCACGTCGCTCGGCGACCTAAGCAGGCGGCCACCTTTAAAAGTTTATGATTAGCTTATACTGTAATACCAAAAAAATCTCAAAATCTATCGTAAAATAAGTAAATGCAATTTATTTCCTACACACTAGTTTCACCAACATTTGGGCACAATACTTGATTCCGTTTTTCAGCTTTGTCCCGTCCGTGACGCGGATACATTTGAAATACTCTCTATTTGGAATTTGTGTCGCATCTGTCCGTGCTATTGTGAATCCAGTATAAACACGTGTAGATGAAATAGACTGGCGAATCCACGTTGAGAGAGGTCTTAGCGAATGTTGGGAGAAGCTCAAGGGCGCCGTCGTTGAGAGAGGTTAGTCAAAAGCGCAAAGTCGTCGTGGTCCTGTGACGTCGACGTCTCGGCCCGTTGATCTTCTAGTCTGCACCGACTTGTGCCCTTCCGCTCGGCTGGCCACTCCTCGGTCCCTCGACAACACGGCGTCCTACAGAAAACAATAGTACTTCCTACTGGGATCGTCCTCAACGTGCTTCAGTACATTTGTACGATTTCGCAGTCTGATAACTTCCTTTTCCCAGCGGAGTTCGCGCTTGAAATACGGTGGGATATTTTTATAGCATTGTTGCGCTCTCGTAGACCACTGTTTCTTCTTTCTTTCTTACTATCATGACTTCTTTGAGACCTCTGGTGTTGTATGCAGTCCTCTGTCGACTAGCGTGAGACGGGAAATGACTTTCGGCGGTAGTCATCTTGAACCACTCTGCAGCTTAATTTGTCATTCTACCAACTTGTATCATCTTGTCTTTGTAAAAATATCACTCCTCGGCTGTTAAAACTAATATGAACATTGTATTAATCTGAAAAATTAACTTTGACGCCAAATTGCATTAAGTGTGTGCGTTTATTGGTTCGTGCCTACTGAGAGTATGACAGCCTAATGTAACGTACACACACTTAAAATTCTGTGACGTTACGATTTAAGAGACCCACCAAAATGTTGAACCTTGTTAAAAATAATTAGAGATATGCTTATTTGGGGGGGTTGGGGGGGGGAATCCAATAAACGTATTTAAATTGATTTTCAGTGGAGACTTGGAGGTTACTTTTTAGAAATTACGCTCATTAAAAACACTACTTTCAAGCCTTCCGACACGGCAGAAACAGCCGACGAAAATATCGCATGCCAATTCAGCGATTTGCGCATTAGGTCAGTGGGGCCTAGGCGCGCGTGTCTGAGTCACCCTTGTCACTTCTTCGCCTCTGAGTTTCTAACAAGTAAACGATATTCAGATAGGCGGCGGCCCCCCTTTTATTAAGCCGAATTATTTTTGTGTAATTACTATTATTATACGTAGCGAGAGGGCAGAGCAGAGTAATTTTAAATAATGTGGTGCTGAGAACGGGAACGGACGCCAGTTGTTAAGGCGGCCGCCTGGTGAAGGGCATGTTTGTGAGTGAGAGGCGAAAATAGATGAGGTGTTACGAGCGACGCCGGCCGGCACATGCATTGTGACATTGCCTCTAGGCCCAGAGTCGTAAACGCGCGCACAGTTTTCCCGCCGTAACATTATTACTGTGGGACTTTAAGCGATGACCTTATCATTTTATTGAATCCGTCAATGTAGCAAAGTTCAATGTACTTGTATACCTCAATTTGTAACAAATCGGTTGTCATATATCTTGAGAAATAACCGCGTAAAAAAGTCGATTTTAGCCAAGTTTGAGGGCTTTAAAATAATGCTTTTAATTTGCGTGGTGTCTTAAAAATTACATTCACAAGTAGTGTGAAGTGTGTTTTATTTTCGTAGATAAGCATTGTGGACGCAAGTTTACTAGTCTCTGAGGAAAAAAAAACGTAACTCCAAACACGCTGCATGCAGTTCGAGCGCCATCCAGAAGGATGGAAAACAAGAGGCTACGGGGGCGCTTAGACTGACGGATCTAAGGCACCTAGAAGCATAAATCCAGTCCTATCACTACCATAACTTTTAGTTTCACAATTAGGAACCGAGTTACAGAACACAGCTACTAGCGACTTCCGTATCAATGTGTATTCATTGGTTGGTGCTCAAAATGTGCGTTCATTGCCGCAGTGATGGTTCAGACCACGGTCTTAGAAGTACAGATCTAGTGGACACTCGCCTACTATTCAATGCTTTATCTGTGACCCTCTTATGACTGAACCAAACTGCTGGCGCCACTATCGCAGTGGTGCTGTTGTAAAGAGAAGTTCCTCATTTTAATCAAAACTCATGTGTCTAAAAATTATTGTGGTTAAACTTAAGTAAGTTTCCAATATTTGTACTTTAAAATAAAATATATTTAACGTTAGAAAAATAATTACTAGCACGAGTTAGCTAGTGGAGCCACCAGTTTTCACTATTTTTACGGATAATAAAGGAACTAAAATCAGTTATAAGGGGTCAATATTTAATAGCAGTGTCCAGACCTGAACTTCTAAGGCCGTGGTTCAGACTGCAGAAGTCTGCGAGCAGTAAAGTGTTTCTATCGCAGACACCCCTCGTGACTGCTCTCTCTCTCTCTCTCTCTCTCTCTCTAAGCTTTGTAACTGCTCCCCCCTCGCTCTTTCGTTTCCGAGAAAAATGTGAAATAACATTACAAATAACCCTTTTCTGTATTCTCTCACAATACACGTCTTCCCCAGTCTTCCGAAACTTAACATCTACAATACGCCTTTAACTTTAATACTACGCGAGTCGCGGTAGGCGCAGTGGCTAGAGCAATCGCCTCCCAACAATGCGATCCTGGTCCAATTCCCAACGAGTCGGTCCCCGGATATTCACACGTGGGAACATCGTGCCGGCCGGCTTTCTCGGGGATCTTCCGCTTCCCGCAAATAATCCCGAAATCGCTCCAGGCGAACGCTGGGATGGTTCCTTACGAAAGGCCATGGCCGACTCCTCTCCCAGTTTCTGTCATTGTACAGCTGTGTGTCTCTAATGACTTCGCTGTCGACTGCTTGATTGACAGGGAGGCAAAAGGCATTGCGAAAGTGTACATCTTCCTCCCCATAACATACCAAAAAGGGCTGTGCTGTGACGTAGGCGCAAGCCAATTTGCGTAGCTACAGGCGTTTAGTTAGTGTAAACGAATATAAGTACGAGAAAATGCGTATCAAAATTAATTAAAGGGAGAGCAAAAACTAAGGAAAATTAATTTGGGACGTTGAGGTAAGGTAAAGTAAGGGGGCTCTATGACTAACAGAATCATTATTTTTAATAAAACTGAAATACAGTGCTGTGATCTACTGACATATTAATGTTTCACATCTCACAGGTCTCTTATTTAGCCCTCTAGGCTTCTTGTTGGACTGTTGTTATGTAGATGGGTTCCTTTATGTCCGTCTTCAGGAACCTTTTGAAAAACTTAAATTTTACACTTTCTTCAAGCAGACATTCAGGTTCATTGAATACAATGGTGAAAATAGCTTTTCTGTATTCCTACTGGTTCATATGTTACACCCTAGTGGGAGGGCCATTAATCTCAGGGAGTTTTGGGGGTAAAACACGATTTTTGAAGTAGTTATATACTTGAAAACGATAGCAAATTACATACTTTAAATGTTGCAATTGAATTTAATGACCTACCTAACATAGGATACGCAAGTTCCGGTCTAGTGCGTAGAAAACTAACTACTAAGAGACATTTTGTGATAAAAGCACAAATACAAAGCTTTTGAGCGAAACGAAACAATATAAATTGCCTTCATTAATATGTACTTAAAATTACATAAGACGCATAACAGTTTCCGAAGTATCAGTGACAAGTTAGTGTGTCAGAGAGGGAGACAACTGTAGTTCACATATTTTCCGCGCGCACACAATGGTTTGCAGAGCAGTGTGTGCGTGCATGCGCAGTTGAATATTGATTCTAACGAAATCTAGCGACTGCCTATACACTTTTTTTTTTAGTATTCACACTGGCTAGTTGACGTTCTGCACTTCGCCAATGTAACGAAAAACGGTAACTTCGGGCCCCGAAAAAAAAATGTTTCGCGTCATGTGACGACATCGCGCCTTTAGTGTGTTTCTAAGGAAGGTATGGGCGTTATTTTGCCGTCTATTCTAGGTCTCTTATTTCCAAATGACTGCTTCAATGCATAGTTACCAAAATTAAAATAAAGTAATCATAGCTCTCTACTCAAAACCATTAAAAATTTTACTGTAACATAACCCATATATTAAGTATTAAAGATCTGTTTGAGTTTAACACATTAATTTTAGTAGCAATTATTAATATAGGTGCGTAATTTTTGTCGCATTTAAAATGATTTTTTTTATATTCATTCAAGGCCGAAAATGAAATCACTGAAAATATCTTTGTACAAAATTCGTTAGCCATACTGCAAATGAGAAAAATATTTATGTGTGCTATACCAGTGGCAATATGCATTCGGATCAGTTTAGAGTAAAATAGAGGGAGGGAGGAACTTTTACTTCAAAATATAACTAATTTTTATCAACGACATATTCAGACAATTCTTGAAACCATTCGTTTGCAGATTGTTGAATGATATAGATAATAAATCGTATATATCCTAGACAGTGAAAATACGTTTCGGAGTTATACAAATCAGAGCACCTTAGGTGTACTGAATGTTGTACGTAGTTCAAATGGTTAGAACAGTATAGCAACTCGTACAAAAATTATTGACAAAACACTGTGTTAGAATTATTTTACAAATACATTTCACGGTACACCTGTAAACTAATTAAGATTCGTGTGATTTTATCAACAAATGTACTAAGACATTAAACTAAACACAATGAAGCTTATCTAACGTTTCATTAAAATAAAAAAAAACTTGTACTTTATGAAATATAATACATTGTAAATATAATCACAGAAAAATACTATTAATTAGTGTATAGCTTCATTTTCTTATCTCGTTCATTTCTAACGCGAAAAAATTAATCGAACTTGCTAATTGTCCGCCAATGTTAAATCTTTATCTTTATGTTCTTATTCTTTATCTGATCTCTGTAAAGTATTGATCTAACTTACGCATCTTTCATTTAAAGTATAATGTAACTACTGCCATGCCACTAACAAAATCAATTTAGAATCATAATTTACGAGACTAGCACCAGTGTATAAAAATACACGTAGACGTGTATTTTCTTTTGAATATCGCCAACTTTTTTCTGCGAAATTGTACATGAAAACGAAGTGTTCAGTTCAACTCAGACACGTAATGAAATTTTACGTTTGTTGGCCAGACTGTCTGCACTACACCTCCACGTAGCAGCTTGAGGGAGGAACCCATTATCGGCACAACAATCTTCGGGCGCATAGTGTGGTACACTGCTTGCCCTTGGACTCGCAGTGGAACAGGAGTAACGACCGTCCAAAAAAATCTACAAATTTTAACTTAGTTTGACGGATTGCCCTTGTCGCGCCTTAAAGCCTTAAGGGAGCGCTACACCGCAATTTTCATCGCCATTTTTTATGTTTTATTTGTACCAGATATTTCTCTTTCTTATTTTAGACACAAAATGTGACTAAATTTGGCTGTTATGAAATTTTTTTTATCTCATAGTTTTCGCATAATGGCTTGTTAAAAGTCATATTTGCACGTTTCCGTTTTATGGACTACACTAAAACCAACTGATATACCAAGCTCAAAAAAATCACAGTGGATAAAGACATTGCAGGCTACAATGTCATGCACATAAAAATAAAGAATAAAAATTATTTGTGTTTAAAAAAAAATACTGAAACTAAATATATATAATATATATGCACAAAATCTCGTAGCGTTATCTTCATAAAATAATACATTTTCCGTATTTACATTTAAACAAAGAGCGCAGTTGTAAATACGTAATCGGAGTGAGATGAAAACATAATGGCACACTATAAGCAGTTTTACCACATCTGTGGCAATCTACAATGGTTTGCCACACATGATTGTACATTACATGCATCATTCATAGTACAGTCATTGTCCTACACTACATTTATAGGGACACGCGAAACTCCAATGACGTAAAACCTTGAGTCAGTTGCAGATTATTTTTCGTATTGTTTATTTCACTTGCCATAATGCCAATTTTAAAATGTTGAAAGTTGTTCTAACACAATCACGGTACTGCATATTATTTGAAACATCTACAAAACGTAATGTAATTTTTTATCATACAAAACTTCAAATGTACGAGTACTTACTTGAGTATTCAAAACGACCAGTAATAGTGATTTCCGAACAACAAACTTATAAATTTAATAAACGTAACTTTATTATACATGGCGGCTTACTGTTCACAATAAGTTAAGCATATTCAGTGGTCGGGAACCAATACAGAATGTATGCAAAACTTCTGGTGTGCAGTAAGCGCACCTGCTGGAAGTCAAAATACGTTTCATAATTTCTATGATGAGGGTGATCGTGAATAATATGGAAAACCACTCACATTTTGTCATTTTTAGACGTACAATGTTTCACAAAAAAAATTTGAATTTAAGTTACAAAATAAAAATTTCACCATGAGTTACCTGATTTACATATTAACTTTATTCCATGTTGTCAAACAAATTGTGTTAATTGTAGGAATGACATAACTACACAAGTACTTTGTTTATTAATATTTATTTTCTTGTAATTCCGTAATTTCCTTTCGTATTAATTTTTTATCGACAGAGCTAGTCTCTGAATGTCCATTAGGGTAAAAAGAGTTGAGTTTGAACTATGGTAGGTTAGGATTTTGCTTTCTATTTTCTTAAAAGTAATTTTGTGCTACGTTTTGTCACTTAGTTTAATTTGTTTCGTTTTTATTTTTACGGTTTTTATTAGATCTTTCACGAATTTTCCGGAAATATTTCCAAGTTACCTCCCGCGAAGGTTTTCTGAGGCTCCGCAAGTGCGTAGGTACGTGATTAGATTCTCTGGCCGTCGATGCCTTCTGTGCACATCTGCAGCTCTTCTTCGTGGTCAGTGATTGGATGTTCTTAATCTCTGGTTTCAACTGACAAGAGTCAAGCTACCAATAACCATGAAGCAAAGCTGCCGACGTGCGCACAAGACACTGAAACAAAATGGTGTAAAAATCTTTTCGCCGTAAACTCGGGGCTCTACATACGGTTTGTAATCACATGTGTAATATGAATATGTTATGTATATATCATACATAATATTCGCGAGTGTGTAACCTCCGAAATAGTGTGCTACATGTAATTTCCGAAATATTGTTAACGTATTATTTTTATTTATAAAATTTTTAAAATCAGTACATAAATTTGATAGTTTCATACTTTTTCGGAATCGTCTCTGTTTAAAATGAAGAAACGAAATGGCGTTTTAAATCCAAACACACAATAACAGAAAAATACAAACGTAACACGTGTTCATGACCTGTACGTTCGATGGAGACACTCTGTTCCCCTTTCACATTGCACAGAACATCAGATATTTTATTGGTAGGAAAAAAAATTACAGCAAAATTCATAATAAAGAAGTCAAAATTTTGCTTACAGAATGTATGAGTGTATGTAAGAAATATATATATATTTTTTTTTTTTTAACGCTTGCGGGCACGCCTGTAAATATCATATGTCCATATGCACGCGCGCGTATGTTTCTTCACACATAACTATATGTTACGCACTAATATGTACCAGTATAGTGAATAAACTATTTTAGTTGCTCCGATTTGTTTGCTGCTAGGTTCTAGACTGTACTATAATGGGACACATGGCCGCGTCTAGAAAAGGAGGTGGGGGGGGGGCAAGAGGGGCCTTTACCCCCGGGTCTCACATTCGAAGGGGCCTCACATTTGAATTAGAAAAAGGAATTATTAATAATTGAAATGAACTGGTGATTTATTACACGTTTTCATTTAGTTTTGTAAGAACTGCATTTCAGCAGGTTAGAGGTTAGACCTCTCGCCTCCCACCAAGGCGATCCGGGTTCGATTCTCGCCGGGGTCGGTCTCCGGATTTTCGCATGTGGGAATTGTGCCGGACGATGCCGCTGGTCGGCGGGTATTTTCGGGGATCTCCCGCTTCCCCCGCCCATCCATTCCGGCGCTGCTCCATACTCGCCTCATGTTACCCCTCACCAGCGCTAAAGACCTCGATGTTAAGCGCTGACCAAAATCTTTCACTCATGTACGCTACATTAACACGGTAGAAAACACGTCCTAACTCACGACGTTACTGCGGCTAGTACGTACGTCAAATGCTTTCGGCCTCGTTATATTATTTATATTTTAACGGACGAAAAATGCACACTCGCCAAGAAATCGGAGCTGAGGCGAACATTTGCCATTCAGTGTTACGTACGCAACTCCACCGTAGCTGATGTTTGTAGAAAAACTGATGGCTCGGCCATACCTGCGCGCACTTCTCTTCCGTTTTCGTGACGCTTACTCCGCTCCCCCGCGCACAGCCATTCACAGACATCTGCCGGTTACAGTATATAACCGTAACAAGCTTCGTTGTTATGTATGTATTTTACAGTAAACATTAGCTTAGAACAATTCTATTGTAATGGAAGTGCGGTCAAACGATAAACGTATGCTGAGAAAAAATTATTGTAAAAAAATATGTTTAGGCCTACGTACCAACAAGAAATGCACACATTACAACTACTCAGATAAACAATGTATTAGCATAACCACAATTACAATAAAACTAAACATGGCTATCTTGAGTACAATTTTTAACAATTCGCAGAATGAGTTAAGCAGTTCAGCTTTTTGTTTGTTTTAGCAGAATTTCCTTTAAATTTAAAGTAATACATTTAAAATGTGTAGTATTTCATTAACATTTCATAAATTGTTTTATCTAATCTTACCACACAGCTACAATAAAATAATACAGCTCTGCATTGTCTAAAAAAAAATAAAAATAAACACAACCTATCACACACTTAGAACAGACACTTCACAATACCACCACCACATGAATTAATACGTTTTCATTACTTTAGCTATTTTTCCTGCGTATTGAAGAGAAAAATTGGCGAGTAAGCATCTCTTCGCTAGACCTTTCAATCAGGAACGTAAAGATACCCTTAAAAGTTACTTTAAATCAACTCGTTTCTTCAGACTGCCAAACATCATCGAAAAAATCAGCAGACAGTATTTAACAGAACAGTTCTGTAATAGCATTTTAGAATTAGCGACAGTCGAACTTTAGCATCAACCACTGAATGTTCAGTACACAATAGTTACTACGTATTTTTATGACAACAGAACACCGAATCCTACTAATATGTAACTGTAACATTACTGTACAAAAGTAATGACCCAGATGATTTGTGATACACTAACCATTGAAGTTACAATGTATACCTTCAACAATATCGGTATTTTAACAGTCTTGGAGGGTTATGTCTACGAAATGTACGGTTCCTACAACTGCATTTATAATCGTTTATATACCAGTGATTAAGAAATTGTTTTTAAAATGCAGTAGTACGGAATACCTTATATTAGATGTATATTACATTGATGTGTATTACGTATAAATATTCTGCAAATAAGTTTCCACACAAATAACTTAATTACAAGTTGTGAGCAAATAATAAAAGATTATTTTCCTATAACTTCCATGAAGTACTGGTATTAAGAGCGCGGTTCACCTTAGTTTTCAACGTCTTTTTATATTATTATATTTGTACCATTTTTTTTTCTTATTTTAGACATAAATTGTAACTAAATCTTCTTCTACGAAAATTGTTGTAACTCACATCAACTGACATACCAAACCGAAAATATTCACAGTGTATAATAATGTTGTAGTCTATGATTTGACATGTATAGAAACAAAAATTAATAAATTTTTGTACTTTTAAAACAAATTTTAAATTTTTAAATTTTCATTTAAAAATTCTGACAATGTCTTTCACCAAGATGTTTTAGTTTAACAAGTATTATGACAAAAAATTATCATGCTGTACCACATCATGTTACAGCTTGTTTTAATAACATAGGGACCAGTAAAAATTTTCGTTATTATTTAGCACAAAACTTAGCATTTACTAGTACTTTCTGGATCATTCTTCTAGCTGATAAAAACACTTCTGCTGTAGCATGCCAATAACTCCTGTAATGTGGTTCAACAAGTAAATTACACAATGTTAGCATAGCCATTCACTGATGTCAAACATCGTGTTTTCACTTATATGTGACGTTGAGGTCTGGTTTGTAACCCAATTATGAATTATAATGAAAATTGCACTTTAATTCTGTAAAAAGCAGCAAGATTAAATCGCAATTATTAACACCAAAAATTGTTTCGTCTTAAATATTTTGCTAAACGTAACATTTTCGTTTTGTCAAGGTAAAATGTTCAACTTGTCATGATCAAATTCTCAACAATATAACTTTTTAAAATATTTTTTTCGTTTAAGTTAGTTGTAAAATGATTATCTTAAAATTTCTCACTAACACTACATATTAGTAAAACATTTACTTCATAATGGCCTTAAGCTTGTCTTTCACATTTTGCAGCTTGTCAGTGTATTCTTCCTTCTCTGCAAGCATATTACTGTCCACCCACTCCAACAGTTTGTCACACTCGTAGTTAATTAGCTGCTGCTTAGATTTGCTTTGGTGGTTCTCGGCCTCTCGTGCTTTACACTTCACATCAAGCAGATATGTCTCAAGTTTTTGTCTACTAGCAACACGCTCTCTCACAATCTTATCCTCCTCTTTGAACCTGTTTGCATCTTCTAGCATCCTATGTATTTCTGCTTGGGATAGGCGGTTCTGTTCATAATTAATAACAATGTTCTTGGAATTGCCAGTACTGGTATCAACAGCAGTTACATTCAGGATGCCATCAATGTCAAGCTCGAAGGTCACATCAATAGTAACATCTCCACGAGGACGTGGAGGAACTCCCCCTAAAATAAATTTCCCCAAAAGTTTGTTGTCTTTAATCATGGCCCTTTCACCCTCATACACGGTGACTAAGATTAATGTTTGATTGTCCATCACTGTTCTGAAGCTTTTTGTGTACTTACATGGAATACTGCTGTTGCGCTCGATAATCCTGCTCATATATCCACCTTCAACTTGTATTCCTAGACATAGTGGAGTTACATCTGACAACACCAAACTTTGGATCAGATTGCTAGTAACCCCACTTAAAACAGCGGCTTGTACGGCTGCTCCATATGCTACAGCCTCGTCAGGATTTACTGAAATGTTTACATTTCTACCAGCAAAAAAATTCTGAATAAGCGATTGAATTTTCGGTATGCGAGTTGAACCACCAACTAAAACTATGTCATGGATTAGACTTTTATCCATCTTGGCATCTGTAAGAGCCTTCTCCACATGCTGCAAAGTGCCGTGGAAAAAATCGAAACAAAGTTCCTCGAATCGTGCTCTGGAAATCTTCGTGTTAAAGTCTATTCCCTCGAACAGACTGTCAAGCTCTATGCTAGCTTGGGTAGCAGAAGACAAAGTCCTCTTTGCCTTTTCTGCAGCAGTTTTCAATCTGCTTATTGCACGAGGACTCGAATTTAAATCTTTCTTCCACTTCCTTTTGAACTCATCTGCAAAATGTTTGATAAGCTTATTGTCGAAGTCTTCGCCCCCCAAATGAGAGTCACCTGCAAGAGCTTTGACTTCAAACACAGAGCCTTTGTCGATAGTCAGGACAGAAACGTCGAAAGTACCACCACCCAAATCGAAAACCAAAATATTTTTCTTGTCATTCAGGTACTTATCCAGACCGTATGCTAGTGCAGCAGCTGTTGGCTCGATGATGATGCGGAGCACATTGAGGCCGGCTATAATACCAGCATTCTTCGTGGCTTGTCACTGGGAGTCATTGAAATATGCAGGCACTGTGATGACTGCATCTCGCACTGTCTCTCCCAGGTAGGCTTCGGCTATTTCCTTCATCTTGGTTAGCACCATGGAGCCAATCTCTTCCGGAGCGAACAACTTTTTCTTGTCCTTGTACTGCAACTGAATATTCGGTTTCCCATTATTGTCGACCACCTTGAATGGCCAGTGTAGCATGTCTCTCTGTACGTGTGTATCATTGAACTGTCTTCCAATAAGTCGTTTAGTGTCATAAACCGTGTTCTTAGGATTCATTGCTACCTGTAACACAATCAATGTACACATTATGTAAAAAAAAAAAAACTTTCAACAAGTAGCAATTTGTAGTAAGATACAAAAGCTCAAAAATGCAGGACAAATTTGTCCATCCTACTGTGCCAGACTTATCTTCGATTAAAGAAGCAAACCTTAAAATAGTTTTACCCACACCCCATCATACTACCACTCTAAGGTTAATTTTAAAATATGGACATACATTAATTCCTATTTGAAATAGTGTAGCATACTTCAATACAAATAGTGCCGTTATTATATTTGTACCAAACTGTAGAGTAAAAATTACAAACTTAATATAAGTTTTGTAAATATTTAGTTAAAGTGAACTTGTGTTTGATTGTGCCCCTTATTGTGGTCAAATAAGACACTTTACCTTATGTTTCAGAATAATAACTAAATGTTGAAGTTTATGTGAATCCATTTTTGCAATATGTAAATAGTGTAATACAAGTTTTTTCTAAATATATAAATTATAAAACTTACGTATAATCAGTATTTTTTGCAGCTTCCCACTGCTTTAAAACTCCAATGTTCAAAAAAATTTCTAGAGGTGTGGGCCCAGAGAAAATTGTTATCCTAAAGAAATTTGTACCACACATGCTACAGTTTTAGGCACTTAATATCTGTATGAGAGCAATGTTAATGTTACAGGTCTGTGTGTCAGAGGCATACACAAAGGGGTGCAGGAGGATAATAGGAGGGGGGGGGGTGAAATAATTCTCCTCTGAAATCCAATTCGAAACACTATCGACCACTCCCATAACAAAGAAAAGTGAGGAGCTAGGTAAATTAAATTGTTAATTTCGTTCTTTAACTGAGTGGTGTTCAGCAGATGGCATCCGAGCCACATACATAAAGAACAGACAAAAAAATTGCTCCTGAATTACTATACATTAAAACTTCAGTACGTAAGAAAACAATGTCAAACATAAGTAAGGTATTTGAAAATGAGAATATATTACTTAGCAAAATAAGAAAAAAAAGTTTTAGTATCAATTTTTTATGTTCTACTTTATCAAATGTGAAATGATCTCTTTCTACATAACACCACTCGATTGCAATGTATTTTAATGTAAATGGGGTTGAACTTTTGGGTTCTGATTAATATTTTGGGCTATTCTTATTGACGTACTTGCTTTGGTTTTGCATTCCTCCCCCCCCCTAAACCCTCCCTTGCTCCCAAAAATATCCTGCGTATGCCTCTGCTGCTGTATCTGAATAATATTTTAATATTATAAAATTATTTTCTATTTTTACGTGATAACAAATTAGAACATATTTTGTACTAATGGTTAAATTTCAACGCAAATGTGGAAAATCCATTTCATTTTTATATGTGTATATGTTTATTAACGTCCATTGCACTGAAAGTAAGTTTATTCCTATGATGCATGTTACACCATAAATTTATCTAGGCATTTAATTGTTACATTTACTGTGAAGGCCAAACAATATTTCGTTTAGAAATCCTTTTCATCTGGTTTACTTATTTATAAAGTTTCTACAGTGAAAACATTATTATTATAGTAAAAAGTATTTTAAATAGTCTGTACAGAGCTATATGACAATTATTAATGCTGTCGGTATAAACAGTGTAAAAATTCAACTTTTAATGCATTCCACATGCAAATATTTTTAAAAATAATATTGCAATAATTTGATATTTTATTTTCTGTATATTTTTTAAGTACGAAATATCTACAAAGGCGTGTTCGGGCCAAGAAAAAAATTAGTTTGCTCTCTTATGGAATTGTATTATTTGGAGTTGAGGTTTTCATGTTTATGGGGCAGATATAAGCATGTTATACGTGAGCCAGTAAGTCTTAAAGCAGTAGGCACATAAACATGCTATATTTCTACAAAACCGTGTACTCATGACAGCGAAACTTTCATGTTGGCAGTATCTACTACGACTGAGTGCACAAGATAAGTGTATACAAAGGCTACTTTGTAGGTCATTTTAAGCCTACTTTATTAAGGAAAAAAGTAGGCTTATGAGATCATCTTCCTGTTTGTGTGGCTATGTTTGTGACCGTGTGTGTGTATGTCCCTAGAAACTTTTCAACACATGGACTTAATTTTATCAAACTAGGTATACATATAGTGGGATCTACTTAGTACGTAGACTTGACTGCATTTAGTCTATGTCATGCTCGTATGTTAAAAATGGCTGCTATTCAAATATTTTTTATTACGCAGATCACAGAAATCTAGATAATTTTCTTAGCAACAACCCTAAAAAATTGCAAGAAAACTTTCACGCCGAATATGTTTACTGTTATAACATAACAACAATTTTTCGATATCGAAGATGTGGTGGTAGTGTTCCAAGTATCAATTTATTAGTGTAGTACTAACAGAATGTAATGTAAAGTTATTCAGTCATCATACTATGTTAACAATTTTGTAACTATTGAATTTATTTGCTTCAGGATACACAGTAAATGGTAATGAAATGTGCGCACAAAAATACATGTAACCCTTTTGCATAAAGTTAAAAAACTATGTACACGAACACTGTTGTTGATGTCTGTGCATTCAGTGGTGTTTGTGGGCACTGAAAAGGTGTTGCAGTTTATTGGTACATCACTTCGTGTCCCTTTAACTACTTTTAATTTACCGTGCAAAATTAAGGTTCTGTCATGTTCATGTATTGGGGTTTGTCAGTCTGGTTGACTGGTGGATACACCGAATATTCTATAAGGGGATACAGTAATTGGGATGCACTGGGTTGATCTTAACCTGTTGCGTCTGTGTGTGTGGGTATTAACATTGTTTCAACACTCCTACCTGGATCTGACAGTGCACGAAAATGGCTGACGCCTTGTCGACGTAAAAAATTATTGAAGGTAAGCCAGACTATAAGCCCTTAATTCAACAACTCGAGAACCTGGTGAAATATTTAGAAGTATTTTTTTAATTCAGGCTGTTTTTGGCTACTAAAAATCGTGATTTATCTCATGTTGCTCGAACGAGTAGACTGGTTGACCTATCTGAAAATGTTGAGAGTTTCAAGGAAGCTCATTCAAGCTGATCGCATAGGGTCGTGGCAAATGCATCGCCATGCAATATTAGGATATCAAAAAATTTTCGCTGCTGCGGGGCATGCGAATTATCTAAAGTCAGCAAATCTGTACGTACCTCCAGAACATGTATTCTTTAAAACCACAATCTACATATGTGTTTTAGAAATGTGTTAACATATTCCACATCATAAGTGGCATCAATCACTACTGGGCTGGTATTAGCTCTGATTTGATGATTGAGCAAACTTTGTTGCAGTCCCTGAAGAGCACAGGGGGATCAACAACAGGAAGTGGCGTGACTATAAATGAAATAACTGTTTGAACATTGTCTGATTCTATTTATTCGGCCTGCAACTGTGCCGTGCAGGACTATAATAATAAATTGTATATAGCAGGCGAGCAACTCAAGGAGACATCTGCTACACGAATAGAAAGAGAGATCGTAAGGACACGGCAAAGCCGGTTTCCAAGTCTGAACAATGTTCGCCATTCTCAGAAGAAACAACCTTGCGAAATATATTACCACAGGTGCGAATACTGATACAAACATCACTGTCAATCTTCTATTAATTATAGGCAATAGCATAGTTATAGACATGGAAGGACAATTTGTCTGTGACTATTCATACACACTTAAAGAGTAAGGTCGTGATGTTAGGATCTGTCAGGGCTGTCAAGGTTAGTGACGAATGAACTAACCATCCATCTTTCCTATTTAAGAGATTTTTGGTGGTATCCCAGTCTGGAGACATGTGCCTATAGATGAGGTCAAGAAACATGAACTTTCAGCTTATCCACTTTATATACTTTCTTTGTTTGAAGCAAAAAATTTATTATGGGAGCCAGATAAATTATAATTTCTTGAAGCGATAAAAAACCAATCATTCATTGGTTGAACCTTTACTTCTATCCATTCCAAAGACTGATAATTACAACCTTGATGGAGGTTCTTTCCTACATAGATAGAAGTAGAAGAAGGCACATACAGTTCCATTGTTAAATGTTATGTAAATCTTGTGTTAATGTTATATGGTGAGAACACAGTAGGATTGACAGATACCATAGACAACCAAGTACAAAAGACAACAAACATCTACCCATATGGTCACAATATCAGCTGCAACAACATTTGTTGGGGAAAAAAATTACACTTTAATTACTGTAGTTTTCACGACTGCGGACTTATTATGTACACTCGGCCACACAAAAAATGTCGCCTCTCTACAGGCCAGAAATTTGTCTAAGTCCCACTTCGGGTATCTTCGGCAGCGTACAGAGGCACACATCGAAATCGCAACAACTGAACGAACTCCTCACGACACTCTCGTACCGTTCTTGAGACGCAGGTTCGAATCCCGTCGGTGGAATGAACTTTTTTTATTTTTTCCCCACAGAAACAATGTATTAAGAATGGCAATATTCAAAGTGAAATAAGTATTTAACGTGTATTTCATTCGTAATTATCAAAAACCCAAAATGTAAAGTCAAGTTTATTCCTACTATTACGTTAATAAAAGCCGATTATAATTGTCGTAAGTTTGCGAATATAAGATATCCGTTTGGTATTCAGATAAGACAAAATTATTAACAGAATATTTATTTAAAACAAAGAAACCAAAGAGATGTAACTTTAAACCATTACAGTATTTTTTGAATAATAAGTAACTAATTGTCATAAGAACATTACCAGTTAGGGATTGTTCACACTCGCATTTTAATCGTTTAATAATACAAGAGAACGAAGTGTCCTGACACACTCACTCACTCATCAACGCTCAGCCCAAACCGCTGGACCTAGAACCATGATTTTTTTAGGGAACCTTCCACTTGCCCCGTAGGCACCCAATAAGAAAGGATTTTTTGAATTTCGATAATTACGGGGGTGAAAAGGGGTTGAATGTGTTTTAAAAGAATCCTTGATATGTAACTAACCGGGAATGCTATCATAAATTTTTTGAACTTCATAATATTGCCCAAAGAAATGCATATTCGCAATTTTTTCGAATTTGCGGAATTCGAAAATTAAGGGGGTGAAAAGCCGTAAAATGTGTTTTTCATTAATCCGTGATTTCTTCTAAACCATTTCAGATAGTGAGGTGAGTTTTTTTAAGGATGCTTAAGTAAATATCTAAAAGTAATTTTTACAATTTTTCGAAATTCATCCTTGAAAGCTTTTTAAAAAATAAAACGTGTTTTTTAATTAACCACTTATCTCCTAAACCAGTGGAAATATTGAAAAGGATTTTGCTTTAAAATAAATCTTACGTAAATATAAAAAAAAAGTAATTTCAGGATTTTTCGAAATTCGTTCTTGAAAGCTGTTAAAAAAATAAAATGTGATTTCTAATAATTATCTGCACCGTTTATACCCGTTGAGATATCGAGGCGATTTTTTAAAAGAATGAGGCTTATGTAAATATCTACAAATCAAATTCAGGTTTTTATGAAATTCGAAAATTAAGTAGTTGAAAATCAGTAAAATGTTACAGTCTCCCGAAAAAAAAAATCACGGAGAAATAATTCAACAGTTGGTTCTTTTTGCCAACCTACTCATAAATAAAACCTCTTTGGACTGTAACCGCTACATACGAAAGAAATATCACGACATGCCTTTAACATTCACTTATGTATTGTATAAAGTTTGTGGTGTGGAAGGGGTGGGGTTACGGGTTCGTATCCCGTGCAAGACTTTGCGATGGGAATTACTGTGACATCTTACGAGCATATTGCGCGCGCTCTTTACACTGAGCTAAGGGAGTTAATTATAATTCACTGTTATTGAGTACGCTAGCTGTTAAATAAATGCCTTCATCACATATTTTATCCAGAGTTACTGTTTACATTACATAATTTCACGCGGGCAAAGCCGCAGCCGGGCAGCTATTTAATCTTAATATATAAAATGAAGTGTCCTGACTGACACACTCAATCACTCACTCACTCACTCATCAACGCACAGTCCAAACAGCTGGACCTAGAACCATGAAATTTTGAGGGAAGTTTCCCTTTGGCCCGTAGGCACCCACTAAGAATGGATTTTTCGAAATTTAATAATGAAAGGGGTGAAAAGGTGTGACATGTGTTTCCGAATAAACGTCTATAGAGCTCGAACCCGATGGCCGATCATCGTGATTTTTACTTTAATAGCACACTCATAAAAATGCATATTAGCCATTTTAAGTATTTTTCGAAATTCAATGTTTAAGGGGGTGAAAAGACCTTAAATGTGTTTCCGATTAACTATCGATATATATCGAACCCTTCGAGAGAGAGCTGGTATTCACTTCAAAATGTTGCTTACGTAAATACCCAAAAAGTGGTTTTAGGATTTTGTAAAATTCGACCCTCAAGCATTAAAAACGAGCAAAATGTGTTATTTATGAATCGTCTATATTACTGAAACACAATTGACTATCGTCGTGATTTTTACTTCCATTAGTTACGTAAACAAATATCTATGACAGGACTCGAAGACGTTTCGAAATTCTTTGATTAAGGGGGTGAAAATACGTGAAATGTGTTTTTGATTATTCCTCTGTATCTATCGAACCAATCAAGATATCGAAGTGCTCTTTGCTTTAGAATGATGCTTTTGAAAATATCCCATATACCATTAAATATATTATCCGAATTCGGCCCCAAAGAGGTTAAAAAAAGTGTAAAATATACTTTCGATTCACAATCGATATATATCGATTCCATTGACTTTTATATAGCGACGTGATTTTAGTTTAAGATTGATGCTTATTCAAATATCTGAAAAATTATTTCACGAATTTTCGAAATTCCCCACCTAAGGTCATGAAAAGGGATGAAAAAATTATTAAATATGTTTTTAATTAATCGTCGATGTATCTCGAAACCAACGGGCTATTGTCGTGTTCTTAACGTCCAAGAGACACCAGTTAAGTATTCTAAAACGTGATTCAAGGGTTTTTCGATATTCACGCTCTTGGGAGTTGAAAAGACCTGTAATGTGTTTTAGATAAATCCTCGATAGCTATCGAACCCATCGAGATATACAGTTAATTTTTGTTTCAGGATGATGATCCCAAAAATAATCGCAAAATAGTTTTTTGATTTTTAGAATTTCGAACTTTCAATACTGTGCAGGGGTCATTCGTGTTTTTTAATATATGATAGATTTTGATTCGACTTAACGAGCTACCGTCATGATTGGCACTTCAATCGAATGCTTATACAAATGTCTAAGATGAGAAATTAAAATATTTCGAAATCCTACACCCAAAAGGGTGAAAAAGCGCAACATTTGTTTCCCATCAGCCCAAGATATCTATCTAACCAGTCGAGATATTGAGGTGTTGTTCGCGTCAAAGTGATGCTTACATAAGTATTTATATATATATATATTATATATATATATGTGTGTAAGTTTATTTACTTTATGAGATAACATGATTATTAAGAATAAAACTACGTTTGTGAACTTTCAACGCAGACGATTCGAAAAGCAAGTACGACCAGCGAGAAATAAATTATACTGGAGTTCACGCTACAAAATAGTATCGATGCGTGGTATTGTGCAATCTCTACGAGCCCAGGACATGAATATTTTCTTTTTTAAGTTAAATTTGTTTTCATGAATTATTTCGACGTTACGTGACGCAGTTGTTTATAGCTCAGGTCTACATTCCGGGAGGTTCTGGGCTCGAATTCCGTTAAAAGCTGCGTGCGAACGTTCAATTCTGACACACAAAAACTGCGAAGCAGATCCAATTATTGCAATTTGCATGTAGTCGTTTAAAAGGGTTAAAATGGATTATGCAGCTCGCTTTCCACTAAGGTCACTTGACAACATCAGCTCACATAATATATTATCTGACTAATCCCAAGGTTGGGGTACCAAATTCGTTTCCGCAAAACCTTTTCCCACCAAAATTGTTTAATAGCATTAAAGTTCAAGTAATTTTTTTTTGAAAATATGTAATAGAGGGCACCGTCACCAGTGGTTATGCACAGGATAAATCAGAAGTTTTTGTTCGATCAACATCATATATTTAAGAGTCTACAACTACCCCACAACGTCAACTTTGCTGTGGTATAAATAAGGCCCAGTTGAAGTCGCTGTAAGGGGCAGGGACAAACTTAAGACTACTTTTCGCGTGGACAGCTATAGCTACTTATTCTGCTGCAGAGTAAGCTCAGCTTGCAGCTTTGTCATTCTAACACTTGATGACTGAAGTACCAATCTTGTGTACAAAGAGGTTTTTCAATTAAATTAAATACTATCACTTATGAATAATACTCGCGAGCAAAGCCGCGGGGGACTGCTAGTATAGAGAAATAAAGATGAATTAAAAACAAAGTTATTCTGCAATTAAAGTACGCTCAGCGAAGAAGACTGGATAAAGCTGTTTGTATTTGTTGTTTTAATGATATACAGATAATATAGTAACACCACCAATTAATACGTAATTAAAAGTTAATTACTCTTTTGTATAGTACACGCGGGCATTTTGCATAATTTACTACAGCGTGTTGCGTTCATGCCCAAAAAATCAATTTTCGTTGCTGATGATTCAAGACTTCTAAATACCTTTGTTATACTTTTATGTAATGTAATGTTCAAATATCCTTTATTTGCAGCAGAGTAGTCTGAATCAAATACACATGATTATTCATAATTTATAACATTATACAAGATTAACGCTACACCGTACGTGTCAGCTTTAAGTGGAATGATGAGATAATTATTTGTGAGCATTGGCAAAAGTGGAGTGTGCAGCTGAGCGCGCCTAGCACACTGCGAGTCGGTACCGGCAGTAGAAGACGTAGCAAGCCGGCAACACAGCAACAGGTGTGTCTGAAATGCCGTCACACGGCACGCAGGCAAGCAGATGGCAGATATCTAGCAGCGTGCTATCGTGACAGAGGCGTACAGTCAAGTATTTTGAATAAATAGATACACTGGACGGGATGTATGACCTTTCTTTGGCTCAAAATTAAGCAGAAACGTCGCCGGCAATATAGATTCTTGCGCCCGCAACGACCGTTTTCGGAAGTTATTTGCAAGAAAGCCGCAAGAAAGTTTATTGAAATAGTAATATATTTTAAATAGAATGACGTATTTTGAATAAATGGTACTCTGGGCGTGCCGCAATGATGTTGACTGAAATTGTAATTTATTTCAATAGGCTACATTGGTTGACATCTATGGCTTTTCTTCGACACATCAAGCACAAACTTCGCCGGCAACGGTAATTCTAGTTGGCACAACATACTGTTACAAGTTTGGAGAACACAAACTTTACATGTGGGCAATTCCCATGAGTTCTTTTGGGATAGAGGTCTTATAATTATAAATAAAAGAGTTAAATCAAGTACTGGATTTAATAGCTCACAAAGCTACGAAATACACAAAACAGTAATCAAATATAACTCTCACAACACAATTAATTACGCACACAATTAGTACTGTTCCACAGAACGTTAATTAACTTAGAAAATTAA
>PNEQ01116675.1:0-46951 GCA_003012365.1 Medauroidea extradentata | reverse complement strand
CGTAACACCCAGCGTCTGGAGGTTAAACCCGCAAATCACAGACGTGATGTGTCGCTGTTATCCGTGTACTGATTGGCACAGTCAAATGAATAACGGCTCTGCACAAAAACACTCTGTCAATAGCTATGAAGTTGAACTGCAGGTGTGCACGTAAGACACTGAAACAAAGTGGGGCAAAAATCTTTTCGCGAAAACTACAGGGCCCTAATAATGAAGCATGATATAGAAGCGCCACAAATGAATTAAATCAACACGAGGTTTCCGGCAATGAGTTTAATTTTAGGTAATTTATTTTATTCTCGAGATAATGTCCGTGTTTGATACGAAGGGATAATCTCATATATATATATATATATATATATATATATATATATATATATATATATATATATATATATATATCACCCTCCTCCAAAGGAAGCATTTATTTTCCCATGAATTTGTATGAAAAAGACCTCGCACCTGCCACTAAAATCCTGATGAGCATATTGTAGTTTTGATGCTAAGCGACCAAACCTTTCTTCAAACGATTAATTTGTATCACGTGTGAGATGTGGACGCACATACTTCCCTTAAACAGTTTCTTTCGGAAAATTCGAAACATATCATTTTTTCAGTGAAATAATTGCATATTAAAATAAAATTATTTTAGGTGAGCGACTTAACTGCCAAGCTTGTTTTGTCTCGTGCAAAGTGGTTTTCCAATTGGAAAACGTCTGCAGTTGAGTAAAATCAACAACACTAACTTTAGTTTTTGAGTAGTTATTTATTTAAAAGAAATGAAAATCGCGTATAGGCCCAGACAACCGCTCGCCGTATAAGGAATCTCCTTGCACCGTTTCATTCATGATTCCGTTTATGGGATGGGGTATGTGGCGTAGCGTGGAGTGTACCAAGTTGTGCGGTTCTAAGAAATTACTATACAAAACACTGAGTTATTTGTATAACCATTAGACTAGTAACGATTGGTACACTCAACAACCTGTAGCGTACAAGAGGCAAAGTACGATTTATCCAGTAACCAGAAAAATCCGCGGTTTCACTGACCTGTAGGCTAGTCTGCAAGAACATGTGTGTATTCAAGCAGACATTATCTGCTCACTGGCTACTATATGACGCAGTGATATGGGCCTGCATTTAGTTGCTTCTGTACTACTGGCTAAGCGACTTCCAGGAAGTGTCAAATAAGTCACGGGCCAAGTACGAAGGTGTTACGAACTAACAGTTGCTGAAATTATAGCTTGAAGCCAATAGAAAACGCGAATTTTTCAGGTCTCTACTCGTAGGTCTCTGCAACACAACGTCACATGTATAGTCGGTGCGAATACCACACTCCTTGGAACACAACCAAGCTACATCAATGGACGGGGTGACAGTCCTTTTACCAAACCCCCAACTGGAGGGACAGAAATGAAACATGTGATGGCAGATGGAGTAGCGACGGAATGCAAGGGCGCGGGAAACGGGAGTACCACGAGAAACCACAGCATCGTCCGCCACGTTTCCCACCTACGAAAAAACCGGGGCCAACCCCACAGGGGACTGAACCCAGACATCCTTGGTGAGAGGCGAGTGGTCTGACCACTCGGCCACCGCTGCCCCAGTCTTACGTACTGCAAAATGTTTTAATTTCGTAGCGAGTAACGCAGAGTCGTATGCGGGCCTGCAGGATGGTATAGGGTACATATATGGACGTCGTCGAGAACAACAGTGAAACAACAAGGCTCCCCGGACAGACGTCTCTGGGCGCGGCGACACCCCTCCAGCTGCATCTATCTGCCAGCTCTGCCGGGGATAATAATTACTACGACGTGGCCAGTGCCGCGACACGCAGTAAATATGTGAGTGCGCTTCTTCTACCTCCCCGGGTGTGGTGGGAGCTCGCTGGGTGGCATGCACGGGTAACCCGACACTCGGCCAACCAGCTCTTCCTCTGACATAAACCTGCGAGACGACGTCGTCCGTCCAGTGTCCAGTAACAACCACCTCCCCTGCAGGTTCGTCTGTACTCCCCCCCTGCCCCATAACCATTCCAGCACTGCTCGGCGAAGTTCCCACACCACAGTATCACACTTCTGTCGACGATCTTCCCACGTGAGATGGACGCCACCACGGAAAGAGCCGAGCTATTCCTAGGCCATACACTTCACGGAATTAATTAAATGCACTCCTTAATAATTTACTAAGCACTACGTCATGGACAGTTGGTTTCGACGTTCACTTTTAGTGTCGCAACAGGAACTACATTATCTTAAGATCCAAGAATCCGGCAGCGATTTTTACAGCACTGGAAACGAATTGAACTTTCGCCAACAAGATATCACCCGGGAAGACGATGTTTAACGCTGCTACCACGAGTACATAATTACAGAGTGTACATACAGTACAAGTAGTTTAATACACGATTGCAAACTTCCTGCGTAAGTAGAAAGTCACACTTATGATATGATGGGAGTCTTCAAGTAAGGCAAGGTAAGTGGCTTTTACAACTCGTCGACAAATCCTAATTTATTTTACAATACTCCACATAATACAGTACCCAAACGTTGTATTCCCGTATTGCTAATGGCTAATAAGTATACTTAATATTTACAGGCCTGTACTATACTGTTCTAAATATAAATTGTAAAATTATTAGACTGAAAACTGTCTTTATAACAACACTCTGAGGGCACAGGTTGGCGATCCGTATTCGATTACCGTCGGAGTTGATCCGAATTTTTCGCATGTGGGAATCGTGCTGGAAGATGCCGTTAGTCGACAGGTTTTTTTTGTATCCTCCAGTAACCTCCTCCCTTCCTTTCATCACTATTAAATGCTCACCTCTTACGAGAGCCGAAAACCTCGTTGTTTAGCGCTGACCAAACTCTTTTCACTTAACATTCAAATTAAGGACATGGAATACAATTATCCATTTGTTTAAGTAATAATTTATAATATTTAAATATTATCTTCTCATTGAACTAGTTCCGGCCTCCGTAGCGCAGTCGGCTTTGCTCCGGTCTACGGTGCGAGAGGTTTTGGGTTAGAATCCTGGTTCAGGCATGGCTGTTGTGTTGTCCCTTCACCTCATTATATCCCCACCTTCACCATCCTATACTGTTCTCAGGGCACCACACGCGCTATCCGCAGTCTTCGTATTCTCTCTCCTATTGTCGAAATTACACCGCGATGTCCAACGAACACCACCACAATATCTATTTTCTCGTAGCATAGTCCCCTAACTCCTTACAGACACCCGCTAAATAACTGCCCTCCTGGGGGCATGGCGCGGTATTTATAACTGCGAGTGATTGAGTCTAGATTGTATGTCATTCTCGCAGGACATAGTGCGAGCTCTGCAGTCAGAGCCGCAGATGTACTAAGAGACAACGTACCTCGTACTCTTCGTCCCTGGCCGTCAAGATCTGAGGCTGAGACCGGAGGATTGGTTACGTGACACGGTTAGCTCGCAAAAGTACACTTATCGTTTCAGCGATGTAACATTTGAGAAATAAACCAAACGTAGATCATAACTCCGCAAAATTGTGTATACATTTCTTGCGCTGGTCGTAGCTAGTCAACGTGATCATTTAACTAACAGTGAGATGTGGATTTTGCTGTGGAAGTGTTTATTCATTACACTATATTGGAGCATTTTACTGAGAAACATCGACAAATCTTACAATAGCGTCATTACTGTGCTTTACTTTTGGACTTGGCAGGTGCTGGATGCTACGTAGAGTTAGTGTGATAAATAATTTACATTTTACAGAGCACAGTGCTTGACACTGCAACACCCCAATTAGATATACGAAAAAAAAAATTATAAATATTTTTGTGTGAATCTAAGAGATGAAAGTAAAGCAATTTCCCCATTTAAATGTAGAATACAAGTCTTACTATTGGTTGACATACTGCAAGTTCTTTACCACAGCATTCGCAGTTACAACATCAATCACAGTCATCACCATAAAGGCTCACTAAAATATCGCACGATGAAATCTGAATAAAATAACCCTTAGTCCATTAGCAATTCTAATGTTTCGCATTCGAATATAATAACAGAAGTAAACAGGTAATGTTTACTGACGAAACGTAATGTTCGTGTGTAAACTAAAATTTTCTAAACAATCGTTGTAGTTATTAGTGGTGTTTCTGCCACACACCACTAAACACTTAGGCCCCTAACTTCTTTTCTGCTTCTCAAATGACTATAAATCCTTCAGACTGTCGCGGAGATATATGTGTTTGCGGAGAACAATAAGTGTATACACTTAGCATTTTCCTTTAATTTATCGTAAGCATTATTTAAAGGTGTGACCTTTCAGCATGCATTGAATTAAATTCTCGTTTTTCTTTTGTACCTACTGATTTTTTTTTCGTATCTGAAAAGAGTTTTTATTTGAACATTCTATCACGACAGACTACCAAGTAAAAACCACAGGAATGAATTGAATATTTTGAACTTACTTAAAATGTATAAAGTAACAACTTACCGTGAAGTAGCATCTGTCTTCTCAAAAGTGATCTGATAGATAGTATTACACTATGTCAACTATATATGAACACTAGCTGTCCCGTTGCAGTATAGAAAAGAGTAACAAACGTTTAATTACGTATTAATTGATGATGTTACTATATTCTCTGTATACCTTTAATTTGCGAACTACCTTAAATTGGTTTGTATATATTTACGTACGCAAACCTTAAAGAAAAGAGCATATATCCTGAAATTACTTTTTAGGTATTTACGTAAGCTTCATTTTAAAGCAAACGCCACCTCGATACTCAAATGGATCAGGAAATACGGATGATTTAATTGAAAACACTTTCCATTTTTTACCGGCTTTCAAGGACGAATTTTGAAAAATTCCTAAAACTGCTTTTTAGACAATTACATGAGCACCATTCTGATGCAAATCTCATTTCGATATCTAAGTGGTTTAACAGAAATAGAGGATTTATTGAAAACACATTTAACGGCTTTTCGCCCCTTAAATTTCCGAATTTCTAAAAATCCAAAAATTATTAAATATGCATTTGCTTAGGCAATGTTTTTAAGTAAAACTATTAACAATATATCATCAGGTTAGAGAGTTATCAAGAATTTCGCGAAAACACGTTTTGCCCCTTTTCACACCTTTAATTTTCGATTTTCTAAATGTCCTTCCTTAGTTGTACCTACGCCATGAGAGGAAGCTACTCTGAAAATTTCACGTTTCTAGGTACAGCGGTTTGAACTGTGCGTTTATGAATGTATGAATGAGTGGGGCACTTCATTTTAAATATACAGATTGAAAAGTAATATTTTCATAATTTTATACATCAAGAGCCAGTAAATTTGAAGATGGCAGCTAATTAAAATTTACGCAATTTTAAAAATACTGCATCCAACAACACAAATAATAGAAAAACTTCCGGTTACAAAATAAAACAAATTAATTCATTTCAACTCTAAGAGAAACAATTTTTTAAAAGATTTTTTAACTGCGGCATAGTTAAAGCTCGTTTATGCTTAGCTGTTTTACACCTCAGTACTTTTGTTGGGCAAAATGTGTGTGTGTGTGTGTATGTATATATATATAATATATAATATATATATATATAATATATATATATAATATATAATGCATGTAATGCCTGTTATGACGCAAAACTGCAACAAAACCACAAAAATTCATGGATTATTATTACACATTTAATGTCAGCGAAGAAAAATTGGCTGTACTAATTCAAAAACAGCTAGCCTTAGTGATGAATTTGTTGAAAAGCCACTCAAATTTGTAAATATTTCTTTGTAATGATACGTCTTCCAGCCAAGGTACATTATTTCTACTGCTTTGACAATAGTTATTTTATTTTTATTCCTATACGAGAGCAGATTTTGAAAAACTGTTGTACAGTTTTATTAAAAATTATCATTTTAAAATGTAGTCTTAACTTTTTCTAGACAAAAAAATATATGTAGACTTGGCTAATTAGTTAACTAATGAGAGTTTACTTAATTGCATAATTAACTTGAACGTGTGTATTTTGTCTTGAAACAATTTGTTAACATAGTATTAGCTGATATTAACAAAACTGTGCAACCGTTTTTTGATATCTGGGAGAGAAATTTTTGTCAGCGCTTAGCATCGAGGTCATCGGCTCTGGTGAGGGGTGACAGGTGAGTATGGAGCAGCGCCGGAATGAAGGGACGGGGGAAACGGGAGATTCCCGAGAAAACACGCCGACCAACGGCATCATCCGGCACGATTCCCACACGCGGGGGGCCGACCCCGTCGGGAATCGAACCCGAATCGCCCTTGGTGGTAGGCGAGAGGTCTGACCGCGGACATACTTTTGATATCTGCTTTCGTTTATGATTAAAAAAATTATAATAGTAAACGTAGTAGAAATGATGGATCAAGGCCTTAAGTCACTGTGGTCTCTGCCATTTTAAGATAAAGTAAGTTTAGTTTAGTGTATAATCTAGTCCCTAATATTCTCGACTAGTAAGCGACATAAAGACATATTTTATAACAATATAAACTGGTAAATATTTTCTATTTTAGATTCCTCTGTATTTGCAAAAGTAATCTTAAATGGCGTCAAACTTACAACCATAAAAATCACTCCAATATTTGTATGCGAATACAAACTTCAAATAGTAATTGCAAACTATTGGATTTTATGAAGGTCATATTTCCAAAGCTAAATCTTAATCATATGATAAAATTTATTTTACAGTAGTATTGAACCTGAGCAAAATAATTTATAAAGGCAAGTCACTACAATACTAATCTCTCGTGAGCTGAGACACTGCGCTGACAGAAGAAAATCTATCACAATCTACAAAGTCAAACATATTTTTCATTCAAGTTTTTATTTACCGTCTCATAATTCTTTATTTCATGAAAAATTAACAGAGTGATGTAAAGGGTACAAAGGGCGGTACTTAAGTATTTACCTGCAGCATAAATCTAAAAAAAAAGTGTAAAAAGCAAATTGACGCAATGCTGTCAGTGGAGTTAGAATAATAACATCCATTTGATGGAATGCGAGTCTGCGTGGTTGATTGATATATTCTACAAGTCGGCAAATGTATGGACCAAGATAGAAATTCCATCTCACCAACTGACTGGCGTGCTACCATTGCCTTCGAAGAAGCAACAAAAAATTCAAGTATAGAATGGAACAAACATGGTGCTGGAAATCACACGAATGTAAATTCATACATCAACTCATGTAACATTGTACATGTGGTTAAGTGTAAAAAAGGAGAAAGCCTTATCTTCGCTGCAAATAAAGGCATAATAATATTAACCTTTATGAATAAGAGTTCATTGACTGACTTACTGAATGACTGACTGACATCAAATTGTAGACCAAACCAATGGACCTATAAACGTGAACATTTTTGTGTGGGTTCTTTTAAGGTCGTAGACTAGCACTATGAATGAATTTTTCTAAATTCATTTCGTAAGGGGTTGAAAATGAATGAAATGTGTTTTCTAAGATTCGTCTACATAGCTGAAACCCGACGGCCTATCGCCATGATTTTTCTTCAATGGGTGAATCATAAAATTGCGTATTAACCAATTTAACGATTTTTCAGAATTCTACCTTTAAGGGGGTGAAAAGACATGAAATGAGTTTGATTAACTGTCGAGATCTATATAACTTTTTTGGGTAATAGGGTGCATTTTGTTTAAAAAGTTGCTTAAGTACATACTCATGAAGTCGTTCTGGATTTTTCAAAATTCGACTCCCAAAGAGTAAAACACGGGGAAAATGGTTTTTTATTAATTGTCTGTACAGCTCTAACCCAATGGGCTCTCGCTGTGATTTTTACTTCTGTTAGATAAGTATATAAATCTATAAGACAGGATTTCAAGATGTTTCGAAATTCTTTAATCAAGGAGAGAATAGTGTTTTCGATAATTCTCCATAGCTATCGAACCAGTCGAGATATCGAAATGCTATTTGCTTCAAAATGACGCTTACGAAAAACCCAGAATATACTATTTCAGGATATTTACCACATTGGACTCCAAAATTGTAAAAAATTGTAGACCGTGTTTCACATTTATGATCGATATATAAGTTATATCGATCGCACTGAATTTTCAGATATCAACGCGAATTTTGCTTTAGATTAATGCTTACTTAAATTCTTAAAATGTAGTTGATTAATTTTTCGAAATTTGCCACCTAAGGGTTTGAAAAATAATGAAACGGGATGTAAGGTGTGTTTAATTATTCGGCTCGAACCCAACAGATTATCGTCACGGTTTTCACTGAAATGTGACGCCCATGCAATAGCCTTAATTGCCTATAGTGTTTTTTTTTTAACTCGAATCTTAAGTGGGTGAAAATGCAAGCAAAATTGTTTTATATATGTCAGCGAGTGCTCTGTTGAGATGTAGAGTTGCTTTTCCATTTATGATAATGAATATGTAAATGCCCTTAAACAGAATTCAGAACTTATCTAAATCCTATCTCATACGGCTTTAAAGAAATGAAACATGTTTTTAAAAGAATCATCGATTACGCTTAGACCACGTTTTAAGAAGAAGAGGTCTTGACATTGCGTAATGCTCTCCAGCAAGAGAAAGTGACTCTCTTTTTGTCGCCGAGCGCTAGTAGTCATTAAGTGGAAGATTTACCTTGTTTACATCTGGCGGTGTTACAATTTTTCCAATTATTTATATAAAATAATGTTAATATGGTAAGCTGGTATTGTAGATATAGGTTTCGTATCCACAAATGCATTGGCATGTGTGTAACTGTTTGTGTAAGTCGTCTGGAAAAAAAATGTTATGTACTATTGTTTTAGTAAACACGTTCGAACAAAATCTATTCTTTCCTGCCCTACAAAATTTTAGAATCGTTGCAATGTGTGTCTTCATGTAAAAGATTTAGAAACTAAATGTTACGGTTGAAAATATGTTCCAATACAAAATTGAATATCCATTACACGGAGTTTCAAATTTTTTATTCTATAATACAGACAATTCCGATAACAACTATACATTTTAAGCTGCGAAATCTTGCAAAACCAAAGACAAACAAGAGTAATCTTCCACTGAAATACTACTAGCGCTGCGACAAATAAAGCAGTCACATTTTATTCCTCAGTGTCAAGATATTTACTTTCATTGACCGTGGCTTAGACACGATGTGTTATCGTCGTGTTTTCACCTCAATTGAATACTTGTACTAATTTTTAACGTGTAATGATAAGATTATGCTAAATTCTATTACTAAAGGAATGAAAAGGCGTAATATTGGTTTTCATTTACCCCATGATATATACCTAACCAGTTGAGATATTGAGATTTTATTTATGTATTTTTTTGCTTCAGAACGATGCTTACGTAAATACGAAAAATAATTACAAGAGTTTTCATACTGATAAAATAGGGGCCTACCTCTTAAATACCCGGGGGGACGTAAATCTTTCAAACACACGATCCGAAAAAGTATGTACGGTCATAGACAGTGGCGAGGCGTGAGTTCTTCGGTAGGGGAAGCTGCTAGTGGTGTAGAACACCAAATAAAAAAGGTAAGGGAGTCCTCCCCCGGAAAAATTACAATTTATAAGTGCAAAGTGGTACTATTTAAGTATTTTTCATACCTAAACATAAAATATATACATGGTTTTTTAATGTTAATTTTTGTCTTAAGGGAGGAGTTACAAAAGTTTTAATTGTTTTAGTATTTTTTTTATTTTTACAAGATATAATTTGTTTTGTAGACGTACTTTTACAGTAACGAAAATTCTTTGGATTTCATAGTTTTTGTATAGTATTATGTCACAGTCCAAACTTGCATAAAACGTTTTTATGCATTGAAAACCACCAGTTTTACTGAAATGAAATAACTTACAGTGAATTACTGTGTCACGAGTTACGCCAAAACATGTATAAAATGGTATAGAATTTTTTGGTCATATCTCAAAAAATTACTGAATATGAAATAAGAAATTAATAATATTCTGACATTTTTAAAAAAATATAAAGACGTAAGTAATGAGGTTTTTATAAATTTTTGGCGTAGTACTGCGAAAACTAAAAAATTTTCGATACGGTAAAAATTAGTCACAAACACAGAGGTATTTAATATAATTTCCTTTGTAAAATTACGAAGTAGACTAATCGTGGCCGCGAAATATCAGTTCTTGTTTTGCTAGAAAACACGTTGCACTAATCAGATGTAGATGGTTCAATATCCGCCTGTTTTTCCGCACTTTCTCGTGGTGCATCTCAATGCTGAGCCGATATTGACTGCTAACCGATAATTCAATACGTGTTTTGCCGAACTGTTTCACCTGTTTTGAACACACAATGTGACCGTGGGATAATTTGTACAGTTTTTCTGCCCTTGGTAGGTTGTTTAAATCACTGAAACCGGAAACAGTCCACCCCGATTTTTCTTTTGAGGAAAGTAAGCAAGACCAAAAAAAAAATTTGTTTTTCTTCAGTTTCTTGCAGCCACACAACCAAGAAATATCTTCATACGCGCGTGAATGGAAATGCCTCGTGAATGTCATAGTTTTTGTTTCTAGAGCTAGTGATTGAGCAGGTCAGCCACAAGGAATTATTTTATTTTTGTGTTCAAAACCAAGTGCACTAAATTGAGTGTATTTGAGTTCTTGTATAGCACAGTTCTAAAATTACAATTGTTAATGCGTGACGGTAACAAACTGAAACACTACAATTAAGGTATAAGCAGATTGACTGCCTGTGGAGCACTGAACCTGGCTGTACAATACGCAGAGATAGTTTAAAACGGTTACAAAACTATAACAGTTTTAAAAATGGTTCAAATTGAATTATACATGAAAGTGAAGTGTTTATAATTTCCAACTTAATTTAGTTTTAACCTGTTTTAACAATTAATAAATTGATAATTACATTTAATTTTTGGAAAAATAAAAGACGTACTGTATAACACGAATTCTGAAACTGTTTCAGGTAGGTACACGGGGTTTACGTCTTGTAGACTTCGAGATCGTTAGAGACGGCGACACACAACTTGGTACAATGACAGCAGCTGGGAGAGGAGTCGGCCATGGCCTTTGTTAAGTAACCATCCCAGCATTCGCCTGGTGTGATTTCGGGAAGCCACGGAAAACCAAAATCAGGATGGCCGGAGTCGGGAATCGAACCCGGATACTTCCGGACCTCTCGTAATAAACACTTCTGGCAACCTTGGAAGGTAACACAAACACACTGCTAGTTAAAATTCATTGACATGAAACACTAAGGTTCATTTGTTCTCTGTATTTAGTTTCGAAGACAGAGTTAAGTATGAACGATTTGCAATAAGAGAGAAAGACAGCAGTAGCAGCTGTAGTAGTTAAGTGAATTCTAAAGCAAGCAGACGTAAATCCAGTCAGTTAAATTAGTTCACTGAAGAAAATATGAAGACGTGATTTGTGTGTCAAAAGAAAGGAGAGGTGCGCAGATCTTCAGCAATTAGTGTCGCCGCAATATATTTCAAAGGAAAGTCCAGTAACTTGCCAGTCTTTGCACACTGAACAATTGCGTGTAACTTGCTTGTCTTGCGAGTAAGGGCAATGTGCTATTATATGCACCTAGCGTTGTTTACCCTAGTGAGGTCGTGTTTCAATTATTAACATTTTTAAAATACACCCCAACAGCCTGGACGTTAGAACAGAGCAGCCCACTGGGTATGATTAGCAGAACCATTAATTTTTGTGAAAAGAATTTTACTTCAATTTGTTTCAATGCCTTATCTGCTTCAATGTCAGTTATTGTTAGAGCCAGTGATTTTTTGTGAAAAGAATTCTGCATCACTTTGTTCCAATACCTTATGTGTAGAGACCTGAAATATTCGTGTTTTCTTTTAGGCGCAAGCTAGAGTTTCAGCAACTATAGATCTGTATCACGTTCACCATTAGTCACTGAATTACCCGTCACTTTCTGGAAGTAACCGAGCCAGTACTAAAACTGTAGTTGAATACAGGCCCATTTCACTGCGTCAACGAGCAGCTAATAAACAGCTGCTGTCTGCACGATTTCACAAATATTCTTGGAAGCTAGCCTACAGGTCAATGAACCCGTAAATTTTCCCGGCCTCTACTTATGTGTAGAGACACTGGTAACTCACGGGAAAAGTTGATTGTTTGCTAGGTTCCAATATGCTATGTATAACACTGAAGGTTTCATCCCTATATTGGCTATCATTAGAGATGATGGAAAATTGCGAATTTAAGCTTGTATAGCCTCCAAGACACTACGTTGTCTCTTACTAGCTGATGTGTTGAGACACACCATAACTTGTTTGAAGACGAATCAGAGACGTTCTTCGTTAAAACAGTGGTATTCTCGTTGGCCGAGTTAAATGGGGCAAACATCTTCGACGACAAACGAGAGCCAACAGTAAAATTAAAACGTAATTTATGTGCGCGTTACATTGCAGTCTAGTAAACAGTCAACTTTTCCTGCGATATACCATCATCTGTAGCTATCATTTATAGGAAGCACTGTGTCCCTCTTCAACATAACCAATTAGAACTATACAGTTTTTACACAGAACGTGTGTGATTTGCCAGAAAACTGTTCACACATATCACAATTGAGATACCACAGTTTATTGGAGTCTATGTTAATTATTTTCGTGATTTTACAGTGTCTCTGTTTATGTGCATATCTGCAGCGGCGCTTCATGAGTATTGGCAGAGTTTATTTGGGCAGAGGCGTCGCTCGTACTGAAAGAAACATATTGTAGGAAGTCTTCTCTGCAACATTTTTCTGTAGTAATCACAAAATTATCTTGATGTTTTAGTAGTGACAGCAATTTTTTAAGTAACGACAAAATTACTTTTGCAGGGTGAATACACGCAGAATATTTCGTAGCTGCCAAAAAATATCTTATTTCCGTTCATTTGACAGTGTCTATCTGAAACAAGTTTTACTGCGACATCACACGTCTGTAATTTGCCGATAGAACCCCAAGTCGCTGAGAGTTAAAAACAGCCAATCACTAGAGACCTTAAAAAATTCGTGTTTTCTTTTGGCCCCAAGCTATAATTTCAGCAACTGTAGGTTCATGCCACTTTCGCAATTGGCCCGTGATTTATTTGACACTTCCTGGAAGTCGCTTAGCCAATAGTACAGAAGCAACTGAATGCAGGCCCTTATCGCTGCGTCATCGAGCAGCCAGTGAGCAGATAATGTCTGCTTGAATACACACATGTTCTTACAGGCTAGCCTACGGGTCATGAACCCGCGGATTTTTCTGGTTTCTACCAATCACTGACAATGAAGCATACCTACAGATGTGCACGTGAGGTACTGAAACAGTGGTGTAGAATTATTTTCACCAGATATCACTGGCTTTAATGATTGTATGTTTCTAGCTCTCGGCGTCTTGAAGTTCTGCCCGCAAATCACAGACGCGTGATCTCTAGAGGCACGAGTATTTCGCGTTCTGATTCTTACTGTAGGTTAGGTTGAACTTCAAGAACGTATACCTCACCTTCACTTCCGTGATTATACGACAGCTGATTCGACACAACTTTGACGTCTTCAAGCCAGTCATGTATAACAAAATAATTCGTGGGGATATCACGTGCCACCCGTTTGTACAGTTAGAAGCCAATGTATATTCTACCTTGACCACAGCGTGTATAAGACTGAGAAGTCTAGGCTGCAGCCAGATGAATATGCGAAATAATTGTGCCTCTAGTGATCTCACAACCTTTCTCTGATCACCACAGTCAAATGAGCGACACTTCTGCACAGATATACTCTTCCAATGACCAAGAAGGTTGCAGATATGCACGTAAGACATTGTAACAGGTTGGTGCGCAATTATTTTCGCCATAAATCAGTGGTTGTAATAAAGGAAACAATTGTAAACTATAGAGTTCTCAGCGATAATAATCACCAGTTGACCAACACTACTGGCGTCGCACGGCAATGTTTACACCGGAGGCTGTCCGACGGGTAACCGAGGCTGCAATACGATTGGCGTGTCGTGTATGTAAAAACTTTTTAATTGCGTGATTTGTATTCAAGTCGGGAGAACGGGTGGCCACGGCGGTTGCGACTGCTTTTCGTGTTCCTCTCCAATAATTCTTGTTTGCAGTCAAATTTAAATAAAGCTACGAGCACGACTCCGTAATAAACTTCTTCCACGTACCGAAAGACACGCCACGATAAAAAAAAATACAGATTATGTTTTTTGTGTTGCTTCTTTTTCAATTCATCTGTTTTCTTGTACTCGGGATGGATCTGTTTTTTTTTATCACGTATAATTTGGCGTGTATCTTAATTTATAAAGGCGTAGGCCTCATTCCTCACTTCTTTCTGTTCAAGTTATAGAAGAGACAAACTGAGGAATGATTGCAATTAATATATTAAGCACGCTATCTCTCCGTCGAGATGAAAGCCACAATCAACTGGTATCAGTGCTTAAGCCAGTTCTTTCACAGTACGTAATCAAAAGTTATAAAAGTAAAACAAAAGTTTAGTTTGTGATTTTGTTATTTGCTGGTGCATCAGTTTTCAATAAAATTGATACAAGTTTCCGTCGCTACACCGTACTGTGTTTTAAGACATCAAATTACACATATTTAATATCGGAATGGCTGTCATAAATTCTCAAATTTTTCAAGACGGCATGACATAACTCTCGAAACAGTAAACGGACCTACAGTAACTTGTTTGAAGTGTGTTAGCTATCGTTGTCATAAGCTATAAATATTAAATTAACTTAGCCGCAGTATTGGCTCCCTCCCCTTGTTGAGTACTCAGTCGAACTTTTCAATCAATTCGGACCAATACTGACATAGATATATTGTGACTTCAAATCAGTTTTGCTACTACAAGTTGCCCAATGTTCAGATTAATAACTGCCACCACTAAAACTGGGAAACATATACAGCTTAACTAGACAGTTAACCCTAAACTGCGTATACCTAATTCACAAGTGCGGCATATCCTAGGTACTTAAACTAAACGTGCAAAGTATACGGTATATACTTAGATTAAACGTACAATATATATGTTGTATACCGATAACGTAAAATTAAGTGTGTACTTTGAATATTAAGTCGCTCCATGTTTAATTACGGCGGTCACTCAACTTCGTAGTGTTGAAAAACATCACGTTAAGAACGAGTTACACAACTTATATACTGTAAATTCCTCATAAAGCAAATGCCTATTTTAATGTGATTTCCTGACAATTTGTGCACAAAAATTTAAATTTCTACTAGCAAAATTTATGAAATGTCGTGCATTATATTTCTTAACTTTTTGAGAAAAAAATACACATTTTGCTTGATTTATTCTTCCTTTAACAATATTTAAATGCTGTGCACTATTTTAACGGAAAAATAAGTATTTGTTACGCTCAATTAGTACCGTAAAACATTTCATAGGAAATATTTCACAGCAGTTTTCAAAGTGGTGAGGGAAAGAATACAGATTTTAGTAGTTAACAACATTATAAAACGTTAAAACGTGCAGGTTTTAGATTTGATTTATGGAGGTACAAATGCTATTTGGTTCAGCAGACATCACAACGCTAAATAAGTACACTAAAATTATTATCTATCGAGCTGACAAACAGGAAAAATTTTTAAATGTTTTGAGCAAAATGTGAAAGAAACCAAAACAATAATAGATATCATTGACAGTATTAACAATAAAGTGTAGTAATAAAATGAGACACATGTAACTTTTTAAGTAGCAATATACGCAAATACAACTAAGCAATAATGGAGTTATCTAAGAGAAACGCTAATCTCTCTCAAACTTCAAGTATTTGCATATATTTATTTCTCTTTTCAACATATCTTTGAAATTAACAAATGTGTTATATATTTCGACTTTCAGCTTATTCGTAAAATATGAACATCACTTCTCCAGATTACGACAGACATGCTCACCAGAAACTATACTACTCTATAATATTTGCAAGGAAAGTGGAAACAATACATAAACCACCGTACAATTATCATAGTATCCGTAGAAGCAGTACTAAATTTGGATGACCGTTAACTCGTCATGTAACGTTTCTATGAACATAAAAATTGAAATGATATCGAGCTCAGTAATTCAACTTAAACACGTTTTCCTTGAATTTTCTTAACGAAACATTGTTGGTACAAATGTAGTACTAGAAATACACTAACGTAATAGAAATCAAGGTTATTCTATATTATACTGTATATAAATTAAGGAAACAGTTTTTCAACTTAGTAACTTGAGCTACTTTACTTACATTATTATTTCAAAATCTCTATGCATAATTATAAAATATTGTTACGTGTGTAACCATTTTAATTATTTAGTTTACATTTCCAAGACTATTTTAACCTTCGTGCCTAAAACGGCTGATGTTCACGTCGTTATATGAAGGACGCTATGCAAGGTAAATGAAGCAGATTTGAAGTTTCTTTTTATTTTCACAAATTTGAATATACTTCCGTTACCTGTTAACATAATAAACCTAACAGTATAAGAAAACTATAGCGCGTAAATATTTTACTGACTTCAAGGTGTAATGTTAGGGTTCATAATAAATTATATTTATTTGATTATAATTCTTGACATAACAGACTACAGAAGTGCTTATTTTGTCGTTAACTGCAAATAAGGGCGATATATCCATATTAAACAAGTCCTAGATGATTTCAAACACTGCGTACTTTTACGATTCGAACCTGCTCGCAGACGATGAGCAGTAATATTCTACGCACGTAAAGCGGTTAAATTTCCTTATGACGTGTGCCATTTCTCGTTTACATAAAAGCATTTTATTGGCCGTGTTCAGTTATTTATGTTGCAGGTAACGAAACGCACATGCCCCTTGAAAAGTATCCATTATTTCACTTAAATTCTTACGCGAATTTCTCAATATATTTCAAACAGCATTTATTGAAGACAACCGATATAAAATAAAACAGCAATTATCATATTGGGTTCTGAACGACGCTATGTAATTAACACGCAACGCTTCGCACAAACCGTTATGAACGCGTAATGAAAACATTTTCTCAGATTTCAAGATCAAAAGTGTAACATCATCAATTTTACAATATAAATGTGATTTTATTTTCAAAGCAAAGTAACGAAGAAAGAAGATGCATAATTCAAACATACACCACTTGTGAACTGAAAACAGATTTTCCTGAAATAACGTACATATAACTTGAATTCATTTCAAGCTTCGTGAGATTTGAAATCAATTTTCTTGCAGTAATAATAAATTTCTTATGCTACGACCACTACATTTCAACTGCTTAAGCGTTCATGTATCACAAGAGAGGTTATTTGCGTATAAAATACATAGTATCAATTAGCGTGTGCCCATGTTATGTTGACAAATACGGTAAGCTTTTTTTTTTACGCTTATACGTGATGAATACGACTGTCCTCTAGAATTGGAACTATGTTACAAGTTGCCAAGAAGATGTATTACCATGAATCAAGAACATCTTTGCCAGTAAATCTTGAGCACTACCTTATACCAGCCGGTATTAAAATACCTACATATTAAATGATATATCACTAGTTTAATGCAGGCTACGCTGAAAAATATATACAAGAATAATAAAATAACAACATAATGGAAACCAAACACACATAACATTTGGGTGCCAACGTGTTTGATAACAACAATAATTTTGATAGTAAGGCTATATAAACGCAAAATTCGTGGATGTCAATGCATGCACTTATTACGTTAAAATTGTATAACACAGTAGTATCGTATATTGTATTATATTATTTTACATATTTAATTGCTGAAATTGTTTTCGTAACATAGATTTGGTAAGTGTGCCTACACTTTATTTTTTTTTTCTGTTTCTAATGGGTACATTAATTCCGTGGCGGTTACAAGGGGGAGGGGGAAATCCCCCCCCCCCCCAAGAGACCAACCTTGTTTTAGAATTGTTATACTTTTTATTCAAACTATTGAAAATGCAGTAGGGGTTATGAACTTTACAATATATTCTAAGAAACTGACTGTAAACTCTTTGAAAATGTTCCAATTTGTGTCTGTTGTGTGTTAAACATTAACGTTCGAAATCTTTTCAAAGTGCACCATTTTGCGTCTTAAAATCAAAATTTTTCCGGAGGAGGACCTTAGGACCCCCCGCTTTAAATCGGCCAACCGGTGCTAGCAAAAATATACCCCCCCTTTTTTTTCCTTAAAATCCATTCTGGATCCGCCCCTGAAATGTTAGACGGCATACGATGCCACTGATTTTTGGTGAAAAGAATTTTGCGCCAACTTGTTGCAATACCTTACGTGTACATATGCAGCTTTGACTCATGTTCAGTGATTGGATTTTTCTTTAACTTCTGCGTCTAGGTGTTTAGCCCGCAAGTCACAAACGTGAGGTGTCGCAGTAAACTCACTCTCACTGACAAAGTCAAATCGCTGACGCCGCAGAACAAGAACATGATGCCAATAACTACCATGCAAAGCTGCAGATATGCGCGTTTTGTCATTTAGACTAGCTATAGCCACGACTTACAAAATAAATCGCAACAACAGATACATAATAGAAAACTTTCAATTGTCTGTAACTTTATAGCTAATGACGACACGGAATTACTGATTCGGTAGTGTACACACTACGAATTGAGGTGTTACTAGTGACAGACTGCTGCAGTAGAAATTGGCATTTCAAGATGACTCTTGTCGCTGCCACCAAGAAGAAACACTTTCTTCCTGTTTATCAGAATGGTAAAGAAGAATCGTATTGGCGGATGTTATTTATTCGCGCGAGCCTTTCCTAAAACAACGGTCAGTTTAACTTACGCAACATGTATTATTATTATTATTATTATTATTATTATTATTATTATTATTATTATTATTCAGAGCAGCAGTGCACCGCACATTGGTACGAAAAGCGGAAATTCTTAAAACTTGCTAGGAGGTGTGAAATAAAACGTTTGTCGCTCTAATTGGCTGATTTGAGTAACATTATTTTAGAAATAACAATGTTGGCATTAACTAATAATTACATTTTTTTTTAAAATATACCGTTGCAAATATTTATGTAAAACAACTTCTGGATTCACTTCACAACACACAGTGCATCGCTCACAACTGCCTCTCATCACGTTGAACCTGGTTCTATTACGGGTCGGGTCACTCCTCACTTACTTTTGGTTTTATGACATCATTTAAGTCCGAATCAGTCAAATTTACTGTAAGCCAGTAAAATCAGGCATCTCTGTGGAGCCTAATGCAGTATTTCATACATTTAACGCGGTATTCAACATATTTACCGGGATTTACAAAGTCCCAAGTTGTTCCCAGTACTAGACAGTTTGCAACAGTTCATCAACTGATTATCAGAGGCTACCATTTCATATATCAAAACGAATGATTCGTGTTTATAGTTAAGTTACACTCTACAACCTGAGCATGCTCCGCTAGATGAGGTCCGAACTTCAGCCGGGTTCGACTAGCTTCAATAAATTGGTAAACCACAGAAAAAAAAAATCCCCCACGAACCACTATAGACTGAAATCAGCTTACACTGTAAAATTTATTCTACAAATTTTTTACTCCGATATATAGACGTTTTATGAAAGTATGTTTGGTAAATATTTTCCCGTTAATACATTTTCAGGAAACAGTCAACTGTATTCCGATGTTACCACAATTTTATAGCAACAATGCTAAACTGTTGCTCTGTTTGAAAACTATAAGTATGTGTGTATAAATGTAAAACTTCCCATGCTCTTTAGGAAGCATTTTCAGCAAGCTTACGATTACTTTAATTCCATGAATCACGACTGTAGCTTTCGCTGTCCGGGATATATATAATTTTTTAAGTTCCCTTCACATTTAGTATATAAGAATGTGTTTCGTTTCTGAAGAACGCTCAAATCTATATTCATCTGGGTTTCCTCTTGGTCACTGCAACTCAAAATACTTTCTCTAATTACCTTGCTATTCCTATTTTTCCTTCTTCGCTCTTATGAACTACCAAGCGACTCAATGAAAGTTGTTTGCGCTAATGTAGAAATCTGATATGTATAGCACATCGTCGTCACATAGCTGCTATTATTTCATACCGGGTGACCACTGTGCTTATTGACACGAATGAATATATTGTTCGCGTATTTTAGGAAATGGAGAAATTCTGGCCAGCGCTTACCACCTAGGTGAAGGATAACATTATGAGAGTATTGAGTAGCGCAGGAATGAAAGGCGTAGAAACGGGAGATCTCCGAAAAAAAACCACCGGGATAAAACAGAATCACTTAAGTTTGAAGCTCAACTATTTTTTATGAAGAATTTGAAAAAAAAAAAAATATTCAAGCGTGAGCATTTAATTTTTTGGGGCGATAAGCGTATGTCTACAATATTTCCTGCACGCAAAATGTATTGGGGAAAGTCTCTTCTACACACAGCAATTTAGTGCGCGATTATATTTGCGAATATACGATTGTACTTACACTCTTGGTTAGACTGTTCTGTGCTTCTCACACAACGCATTTCATCAACTTTTACGTCGTCATGTAAATAACTTTTGGCTGCTTGACCCTAGGACACTTAGAATGAAAAAAAGTCCTCACCTGAAATTTTTTTTACCCGCTGAAGGCAACAAGGAAGCGTAGCGATAAGGGCGTCACTGGTACGCGCATTAAGAAAAATACCGTCTTTAAGCGCGCGTGTTTCGTAGTATTCTTAAATACACTGGAAAACAGCGGGAACAGTAGACTGCGTGTAACACTGAAGGTTATGTATCGATATTGGCTATCGTTTATTTGAATCACAGTGTCTCCCTTCAACACGCCCAATAATTACTGTACTAGTGCGGTTTGTCTTAAAACTGTTCAGGCGTGTCACAAACTGCATCATATAATAATACCAGGATAAAGATACAATAGTTTACTGGAGATACCATGGCTTCGATTATTTTCGCAATTTTCCAGTGTCTGTAAGTATTCTATATTTGGGACTTGAAAACGGTGGTCATATATAATTTATATCTTTCTGTTTTACGATTCGGGTTGGCATTTTTTTATGTCCAGATACAGAGCAATCTGAAGAATAAGTTTTTAACAATTTTTAGGAACCCCAAAAACTGAAAAACGCGTTCCTAACAGACGTGCCGTATTTTTAAAAGCATATACCATTGTTTTAATTATGTTTCTTTGGTACTAGACAAACACTATGGGAACGAGTTCAGATTCTCGCGAAAAAAAAAAAAATACCGCGTGACATACTCTAATCGTTCATGTACAAGGCGAGGACTCATCGTGAGAGATGCGAGGAAGTACAAGAAGTAAACTGCCCAGATTCAATCACGTCTGAAATGGCAGAAGCGTGAGGAGTGGTAGATTAGCGGAGACTCGGAGAAGCAACATGAATAAGTCGTCGAAGAATTCACGGCGTGTACAGACATTTATACATCCCGACCACAGACAAGAAAAAAAGTAAAATGAACGCGACTCGTGGCCGTCAAAGCGGAGGAAAATAGTATCTGAGAGACGGATGGTAAAGGGAGAGAGGAAGAGTTCGCTGCCGTGTTGAGAGGTCGCGGGCCGGTGGACAACATCCCCGACGCTAGTCGTCGCGACGAAGGACGATGACCAAGGAGGGAGGGGGAGGCATGTTTATGAGACGCCCGTGATGGAGCGACCAATAAAGAAGTGCGCGCTTGGCGCCAAACAGCGTCGTCACTCAGCCCTGTGCCCGTTTCTCCGCCCCCTGAACGCCTACCAACCAGACCAGCGACAATGGCGCATTCAATTAGAGGCGGACAGTAAACAGTTCTCGGGCCGCACCTGCCTCGACGTGTGTTTTCTCGCCGAGCTCTCAGTAAACCTTCAGCTATGGTTAATTCTAGCACAGGTTAAGAATCTCGGTTGTATAGGTTTGCCAAGAAATTTCCGCCGCTAGGTATTGGCAGTCCTTTTCAGTTGTAACACTTTTGTAATAGTACAAATAATTATTTTTAATAAATGAAAATTATTTTTATGTTTATTATACCTTGATAACGTTAATTATTACGGTCCTGTTTACGACTCTTGTGCAACTAACGGGGAAAATTTTTCTTCGCCAAATCATCGTTAAGAAACTGAGCTGACAACTATAATTAGCTGAAAATCGATAGTAAGAATAACTGCATTTACATAAGATTAAGATCATGATATTTCGTAATTTAGTCAATGTTCACAATTTCGTTATTATAAAATTTAACCCTGATTTAAAGGGTAGCATTACTCCAACTATAACAGATTTATTTTACGGGCAAATTCAAAACGTATTTTCCAATCAGTTTTACATGAAACACACACAATTAAAACATTATGATTATATATAAAGCCACAGATGAAATAAATACAGTCATCACGAAGCAAAGAATAGAAAACACTGTCGCACATCCACTACATTGGCATTGTCCTCGTGATTTATACCAGATTGGTCCCAGTTTTACTACAAAAGAGAAACTACATCCTGTCTGCGTGTTACGAAATTGTACTTCTGGCAAAGATTAGCGTAGCAGTCTAGACACTGGCTTTTTCTCATATAATGACGCGTTATTGCTAGAGACATGCAAAATTCGCGTTATTTTCTGACAGCTGACTAGACTCCAAGTGACTATATGCTCGTTCAAAGTCTCCCGCTGGTCGATATTGTCGCGACTTGCCGCGGAGAATGCTTACACGGTAGAGAAGCCAATCTCTGTAAAGACGTAACACACGCAATTGAATCCTTTATGTATAGGGAAGTGAAGTTTAGTCTGCTACCAAATGATAACGCGAATTTTGCATGTCTCTAGTTAGTGCACATAACCAAAATTAGAACGTAATTAGTTTTATGTCAATCATACTACTAAGCTAAACAGGCTCTGCAAGTAATTCGCTATCGCGAAAGAAACGGCGCTCATATCGACGGGAACTATGACAGCAATCAGACGTCTTACTTTCCCCGCCCCTATATCATAACTCTACGACATTTGGTTCTACGCCAAAATTGAACAGTGCTGGCTCGGACTGCCTTATGACGCCGTAAGATGTTAAAACGACACGGGATGAGTTACATAAACAATTTCAGCCTAGAAGTAAGTCCTTGTGATGCACTCGTGTGTCGCGGTTCACGCCTAGATCGTGTGGTTTGGCCAGAAATTATGGTCGTCGACAAGTGTTGGTTTATGGACGTGTTTAGTAAGAGGCCAGAAACTTGAAAGTGGCAATGCTGCATCGCGGGCGTTCTACCGGTTGCCCATTGGTTGCCCTTGTTTGTACGGACGTGTGGACGCCACTAAAGCGGTTCACGCCTAGATCGTGTGGTTTGGCCAGAAATTATGGTCGTCGACAAGTGTTGGTTTATGGACGTGTTTAGTAAGAGGCCAGAAACTTGAAAGTGGCAATGCTGCATCGCGGGCGTTCTACCGGTTGCCCATTGGTTGCCCTTGTTTGTACGGACGTGTGGACGCCACTAAAGCTGCGTCTAGAGATGCCACAGAGGTCAGGATAGCCAAGTAGTTAACAGGCAGCATGCCCCAGAAAGCAGATTACCACATCCAAGATCTGGCCTTCCACTAAAACTGAGGATACCCGAGGCCCAGGCTATATCGTACCCTGAATGCAGTACCCCGAGGGATGACATGGAATGGGGCACTACAGTGGAGAAGCGTCGGAATGAGAGGGACGGGGGAAACAGGAGATCCCCGAGAAAACCCGCCAGTCAGCGACATCGTCCGGCGCGATTCCTACATGCGAAAAGCCTGGGATCGAACCGGAATCGCCTTGGTGTGAGGCGAGCGCTCTGACCACTCGGCCCTCTCCACCCCCCCCCCCTTCTCACAACCTTACTCTAGGCCATCTACTGAAGACAATCATGATCGGTTTCTCTATGTTAGTTACATTAAAACCAAGTATGTTATTTGATATTGTTTTCGTAGTGAGAAAAATCATCAGACAATTTTCACCAAAGCGTACGCGTAAGCTATCCGGTACAATGAGAACTATTTTAGAGCTGGTAATTTTTTTCGTTTTTATCTATTTTGTAACCTATCAATTTAAGCAATAAATACAGTGTCTAGTTTTTTTACGCATATCCTAATAGTAGTAAACATGTTTACCTAATTGCAAGCAGTAGTTTTTTTTTATTATTTATTTTACGTGAAAAGTCACTGTTTACGTAGTTTTCATAGTAAGGATGTATGCATTGTAATCGTAATCAATACCTGTGCATTTTTACAGAAACACCTCGTTGCAAGCGAGTCTCCGGAATAAAAGGATATTTTTAGAAATAAAAAGACAGCAGCAGGATTGGATTGATGTTTAGCTCTTTAATTTACGTCTTTATGTATTAAGCTGACCGGCGAGTAGCTAATGTAATAATAAATATTGACATTTTACCTTAAGATCGGCAAACCTGTTCATACACACTAGAAGTGAATAGTGCATACTGTGTGTGATTTAAACAAAAATATTTTATGGATTCCGGAATCGAGTATGTAAAAATCAATACAGTCGACCTTAATGATGTCTTCAGAACTTATAATTCTGCTCAAATCTAGAATGTGGTTGGGAATAATCGAGAATCTGGGTAATTTTATTCAATAATCTGTGCGTTCTGGTTATTGGCCTTGCGCATAATTCTTACTTGAGACGTTAGGTTCCGCCTCAGTTTCTCTTCCGTAGCTAAGAAGCGAAGTTTATGAAGCTGTAGACGGGGTATGCATCCATAAATCTACACGCGGCAGCATATTTAATCAAAAGAGGTTCAGATTTATTAGGTTATTGAGTGTACTTAAGGCTGCTAGTGCCATAAATTAGTGCTTACTAAAACACAATAACGTTTCCTGTAAAGCAGGAATATTTATAGAGATGGTGTTGCACGGGCGAGGGGAGGTAGAGGAGGGGTATATGGGCCAATAACTGCGCTCACAAAAAGAAAGCAGAGGATGAGAAAAGTGTTGCTGTAAATCTCTTTGAAACCATATTAAAAGGATAAGGCTGGAGGGAAGAAGGATAGAGAAAAGTCGGAAGTGCAGATTACGTTGCTTTTTACGGAAGACAACCTAGCGAAAGTAGGATTGAGAGATTATATTTGTGGAAGGGCGTAACAAAACAAGTGCCATTTTATTTGACAGTTTATTTATTGGTAGGTATTCCACTGTACCTATCTAGATTTAATCAAATATATATCTGCAATTACTTTCAAAATTGCTGGCTACCGATTGTTCTGGCACTAATAGAGCGGTTGTTACTTGTGTAAGAATGTTGTCTGGATGCTATTCACAAAACAAAAACGTAGAAGACATAAAAAAATCTATTTAAAATATATTTTTTAATTAAATTAATATAATTTACAAAAGAATGGTCTATAGATACACTATTTTTAATTGTAATATTTCTCTTAGTTGTTTTTACAGATGAAGTTAAATACAAAAACGATAAAAAATTCGTAATATAACTTTTTTCATGATGTCTGCAATAAGTAAAGCATCTTTTCTCTTAACTTTTAGCTAGTTTCCAACCATGAAGCTGCGTTCTGTAATTCAATGCAAAAAGTTGACACTCTCCATTACTTCGGCTCCGTTCATCCTCCAATGCTAAGATAGCAATGTTGACATTCCTTTTTATTATGCACTGTTAAAAACTTCATAAAATGTTTAGATCGCAATTAACCTAAACACGTTATGGGACAGTTACTGTACTTCCACCTTGTAAATATGCAATTTTTTTTACAGTTGTTGCATTTCAAGTCTGGTAACTTCAGTATACATTTGACTCTTTTATAAAAAATTTATTAGTGCTACTATGGATGTCTGGGAAACAATTCTACCATACCTACTTTCTTAGCGCTCCTATACGTACGTGTGGCAAATTTACTAACTATTTTTAGAGTGTGTGCACAGTAAATCGTGCTTCGAATTACAGTTTAGTGTTTTTACAATTTCTGCATCTAATAACACCAATGAGCACGACACGACATTTGCGCGGTTCTGAAGAGCCAGTCAAATACAGATAACATATGACGTCGGCAAAACGTAAACTGTCGCACGACAGGCAGTTTTAGATTATAGTTTATTTCAATTTACGTCCTGTTGTATTGCACTACGAACAGAATAAGTAACACTGTAAAACTAGTCTCTTTATTATACACTACTGTGGTACATTCACAGTTTCTCGAGGAAATTTTGTGACTTATCTTAATACAGCAATGAAATTGATAAAAGCGAAGTTTATACAGTAGTACTATATTTACGTCCTCTGACCACATATTTTCAATAATTTCATCTAATCACGGATTTCAAATAAAATAATGTGAAAAAAATTCTCTACTGTCGACAGTATTCGAAATCAAGTTAATTTATAATGACCGTCCTCTAAACGGTAGCAAGGAAACTTCCTTTTCGTATGGCGTGCGTTGCTGTCGTGCATTTCAATTGAGTTTGTTCATCAACTAACTCAATCTGTTGCTCTGCTACAAAAATAATAATAATAATTGTATACTTATACTGGAAACCGCTCAACTTGTAATCGTAACATTGATGGCATAGGCCTATTCGCCCAATAAACTATATATTCTATGATTTAAAATTAATTTGTTTATGTTTTGAGAGTTAATTTGTTGTAAAACTAAATGATCTAAATAAATATATAAAACAATTAATAGTTAAACAAAGACCAATGGAATTTGGTGTTTAATGAAATAACTCATATAAACCATGTAAATGTACTGGAATTTACAAAAAATGACATTTCCAACTATTTCCTTTTAGTTCTAGTTATTTTTGCCAGGGATACTAGATGTACTCCATATGAGCTGTATTCCTTGTGAATTTTTTTTTCTGTGACTGAGCCAGTTTTTACTATGTGATATGAGTCTTATGAACTGTAAAATCTCGACTTTCACATGTCATTTTGCAAAAACGAAACCATTATTAGAAGTAATGTAAACGACTTGAATTACGGTATTAAATAAAAATAAAAAAGTTAAGTTTTTTCGCTACTGAATAGTTTTAAGCGCATACCAAAACACTTAACTCATATCTCAATTCATAGTGCACCGTAAATGGAAACTGTAATAACTTATCCGTCAAAATAATACAGAATATGTCTGTGTTACTTTCACACGTAGTCAGATTGTGTATATTAAATTATGAAAATACATTTCATACTCTTTTGGACAGAGTTTCTAATGACACGCTGGAAATACGTGAGTTCCACACAGAATAATGTCTCAGCGTGGCGTTGGAACGATTTGCTCACAATTTCAATATGAAATAAATGGAACAAGTATAGAAGATAAAACTTGAGGTGGAGATAATCAGCAGGAGTCAGATTGAATATTAATACTTCGTGGAGGAAATAGTAAAGAATGAGGAGCTAGGAGGCGAGGATATGCAAGTAAATGAGAAGATGTAGCTAGTCACGGAAAGGAGGTAGAATATAAAACGCAGGAGGGGCCGAGGACAGACATACATCATACAGCCACGGACTGAGAGCATCGTTCAGCTCCGACTTCACCCAACCATGTCGGATTTCGCAGCCGGATTCCCATTTTCTGAGGTAACCATTTTTTTCCCTCCGGAGAAACGTTAAAAAGAAAACTGTGGCTAGCTCTTTTTTCTATTAAGAGGGAACAACAACAAAAAAATATATATGTACGGAGTGCAACTAAATTTACTGCAGATTGGAAAAGCCGACCGTGGAACCCGCACGGAGGGTTGGTTTTTTTTTTACGAGCGCGGAATGGGAAGCAGCAGGGAAATGTAGGCTCTGCTTGTAAATCAGAGCCCGGGAGCCGGGCAGGTGCCGTGTCAGAGCCCCTGCTTGGTCAGAGGTGTTCGCGTGTGTGGCGTCAGTGATTCATGCGCGCCCCGTCCTTGGTTCGATGCCTGCCTACCTACCACAGCGCCGCACAGCCAGGCGTTATTATTTACTACTCCAGTCCGGGAGGGGTAGCTGGCAAAGCGAGGGCTTGGGGCGGGGTTTGACGGCGTTAAACTTCGCCACGGGATGTAATCTTCAGGTCGAGCCACGTCGCACTGGTATGCAGTTAGCGCTTCCTCATACGCACATTCTCTGGCTGCTGGAAGAGACGCAAAGGCTGATGTTTGCGAACGCGTTGTGGGTATACGACCACAGCTATTTATAAAATAATAGGAAGGAGTTAAGAGTAAGAAGATATTTTGTCCTTCATCATGTTGGAACAGCATGTATTTAATCTCAGTATATTAAATTTTTGTATTTCTCTAAAAGCCAGGCAAATTTTGTGGTTGAAAGTAGAAAATTACTTGATTACAGTTCAAATTTAAAGCCAGTAAAATATGTATATGTCTACCTTATAAAATATAAGAAAGCGAATAATGAGAATAGCCCTTCCTAAAAATTTTATTAGCGTTTATTAAGATCTCTATTAAGCGTTCACCAAAACCTGCTCTCTTCTAGAAATACAAAATAGATGCTACATGAGTATACACACTTTTAAAACACTTTGTAAGTAATTTTTTTAGTTTAATATTTCGCAAATGTGAAAATAAGGAAGCAGTCATCCAGAAGACTAGTATGCTTGCAACGTTTCGGTGAAGTGCACTATATGGGTTGGTAAAATTTGACTTTTTTTAGTAGTCATTCTCCAAGGGAATATCAAATACAAGAGAACCTAGTAAGCTTGCCAATCATAACTAACTTATTTTATTCATTAAGTTAATGAGACTAATATATAAATTAATGTTTCATACACAGTAAAAAAAATTTTGTACTTTTACAAAAGAGTTTTTTGGAAACCAGTTTCCAAAAAAGTTTTTTGTAACACTACGAAAATATTTTGTAAAATTTACAAAAATCTTGTAAATTTACAAATTTCTTTGTACATTTACAAACATTTCTGTAAATCTACAAACAAATTTTGTATATTTACAGCTAATATCTGGTTCATTTTACAATAATTGCTTGTAGTGTTACGAAAATTTTTTTTGGAAACTAGTTTCCAAAAAAAATTTTTGTGACAGTACGAAATGTTTTGTAATATGTGAAAGGTCTCCAAGGTTTATTTAATTTCAATTCGAAAAATCTGCTGATTAGCATTATTGTACTAGTTCCCAAAGTTGTTTACGATATTAGTAAACCACTTTAAAAGGTTTCTGACATCTTATTTTTATTACCTGACTGATAATGTTCTGATATTACGGTACAAGAATTTCCTTGTAAATGTACAATTTTTTTTTTACTGTGTATTGTTGTCTACGTTACAACAGACCGTCCACACGATCACGGAAAATTTTTTTTTATAAAAGTCGATGTAAAAAGATTTAATTTATGGAAACAAGCTATAGAAGCACTGTCTGTCCTCAATAAGCTTTTGTGATTATCCTCGAACAGAATTCAGTTTGTTACTATCTATACGGATCGCATATCTAGATTGTGACTTGTGACTGACCGTGATTTTAAAACTGGTTTCTGCTTAGCAAATTTCACTTGCTTTGGTCTTAAAATATTCTGCCGTCTTGCTGTTGGTAACTTACCAACTCGGGTGCGAAAGATGAGATTGTCTGGCATGTTTAAGCGGGCTTAGTCTCTGTAACAAATGCTTTTGCTTAGTGATAAATAGTTATAAATGCTGTTTCGAAATTTGGAGTCTAAAATAATAGCCAAAAAGCAACAATCCAAATAGTTCTATATGGATTGTTAAACGTTAACTTGAGGGCGTGGTACATAATGTAACGCTAAAAGCATGAATCTATAACTGTAGGTTTCTTGAAGCTAATTTGTGAAAATTAAACAATAGCAATCCTAGGCAATAGTTTTAGCCTACGTTATAAACAAAATTGTTTCCAGTGTTACGAACTTCTGAGGCAATATCTCCAACGCCGCAACCTCGTGCGTATAACTGCGGCACAAGAGATCACGCGTAACGAATTAGTAATTCTGGATACATATTTACTCATAAAGTTGGCAAATACCATTATCTAGGATTGTTATTGAGTATTTTATCCACATTGGCTTCGAAGAAAGCGTAGAAATAATTGATGTTTTCAGCGTTTATTTATCTACCACGCACTATAAATATTTATGTAATGTATTGTAAACACGTACTATTTTGTTTGTTTTTTTATATATTTTTTAACGTATGCTATTAAATTATTTAAAAACTTTTATTCTTATGTGAAATAATTTCGAAAGTCTTATCTTCGAATTTTTAAAATGTAGCTTTACTATTTATGTGTGTGTATATATAGTGTTATTTAATAACACATTGTTATTTTTCAGTGCAAGAATTATTATTAGTACAATAGGGATGTGAAAAATGTGCGATATTTTTGGCCGCAGACTATATTGCAAACTGCTGTACGTTCTCTCGATGTCTTCCATTGACCCACAATGTCATGGCCTGCCGCAGAGATCACTTCCAACAAATAGACAGACACACAGTAGAGTGACTGCCAAGTATTTATACACGTCACTGATATCACATAGAGGCTCGTGGCCAACGAGCTCACACACTGTGCTCAAGTGCATACAGAACAGTGGAGCCTAGTCCGACACTAAATAATGACGTCAGTTTCGCGTATTTATCTTTATTTTGTAATTAACACGTTGCTATTCTTATATTTTATTATTGCAGAATGATTAATAAGTTTGAAAAGTTTCCAGTTGTTAGCAATTTCCTCTCTATTTCCAGATTTCTTCCTCTTTCCTTTCGATACGAACGGGTGTCCTAAACTGAGAAGTGAAGTGCTAATAGTTACGTACATTTAAAAGTTCAGATTGTATCATTTACGCCAAATGTATTTTCTCATGTAGAAGTTGTGTAACACATTTTTACGGAAAAACAGTGTCCCATAGGTACATATATTTTTTTCATGCCTCTATTTTTTCATGACTAGCCTATATTTATATCTTGGATAGGCACGTGTTAACTATACAGAATGTCCAGCAACGACTGTATAATTAGCACACTACGCGAATATTAGCCTAAGTTGGAGATGAAATTTCTAGTGGCAAAATGCTGTACGATAACATTTTACTTGCACAACGTGACAACATTGCACGGTATGTGTCCCCTCTTGTGCTACACAGATATCTTACTATAACTATACTGACTATCACATTACAGGCGCCGGTCCAAATCTCGAGTAATCCAAACATGATTGTAGGTTTACTGGACTTAAAATACACAAAATAATACCTGGACGTGTTGCGTAAGAAGGGGACATTGTCCGTGTTGTGTTGCCAAATTGTGCATGTAAAATGTTATTCGACAATTTTATCTCAAATTTATGCCAGGATTCGCGTGGTGTGCTCATTATACGACCGTTTCTGGACATTCTGTATTCAAACGTGCATAAGCATATATAGTACACACACATTAGAAACAAGTTTACCTAATCCTACCGATTTTTTTTTGTGTAGGCATTTAATGGCCACTATCAATAGAGTTGAGAAGTTTTTCCCGTGCGTACAACAATGTGTTAGCTTCCGTTCCCATGGCGTCTAGACAACTTCATATACCGTCTGTGAAGTACTTATTTTTAAATAACATACTGCGCAGTACAGTTTCGGCCAAAAAAAAAGTTGAATTATCATAAAACACCATAAAATCTATATGGACAGTTAAATAACAATACCAACCGTTTGCCTTATTAGACCTGGAATGTTTGTGTTACTACGTTTCCCAACTGGGAAGTGGAGATATTTAATGAACTCTGAACAGGTCTCGTGTGCTAATGAAGGTTAATACGGTTAAGCACAAAGCAGTGACGAATCGTAAGGACGATGTAAACGGTACTTCTCTAAGAAAAAACCCGCTGCCAAAAGGCAACGTTGCTACATTTTTAATGTACGAAAGTAGGAAGCGACCGGAGTTTTATACATAATGGTGATTTTACACATGTATTATAGCTGTATATCCACGGAATATTATAAAAGCCTTCTGAATAACAGTGTTTATGTTATATACTAAATTAAAGAAAATATGACATTATTACCAACATGTAACACATTTCTTTCGCGTACACGTTCATACGTCAGAAGATTAAATAAGGTAACCGGCCATATAGTAATATGAGATTACATGAGAGTTTTAAAACAACCGTGATTTGTAGTAATGGTAATAATTTAAAATTATTTTATAACATAGTTGACTTTGAATCTTAATTCCTTTCAAGTTATTATTTGTAAAAATTAAATTAGGTTGCATAAAAACATATTGATGTTACCGAAGTCGCCATGGATGTTTCAAAGGCCCTACGTTCAAAACATATTATGAACAAGCTACTTTTTGACTTGCCTACACACGTGAACAGAGAAAAATTGAATAAACACATCCAAGTAATTTATATATTTGTTTCCTACGAAACAAATCTTGGGCTGTGCATACAGTTGAAGAAATCGATTGTCTTGGCAACGGGGAATGTTTTATTCCCGATACAACCAATTCGGGAAAACAAAAAATACTACAAATCATTTCAGCGTAAGGCTGTTTCCAAACTTTCTCCAAGTAGCTATATGCTTTTGAATTCTACGCTGCTTTCGCTTGGCGTACGCTCAGTCGTTCTGCGTGTGAAATAAGTCAGCTCCTCAACATCATTAGAAGAACTAGAGAGGAATAGATTGGAGAAACTTTTTTATTTATGCTGTATTGCGAGGTCTCGAGCATTTGCAAGGGTGATATGAGGAGAGTATGGATCAATGGTGGAATGTTTTTTAATTCACCAATTTAACTCTGTCAAGTTCAAGTGTTAAATCATTTGACTATATGACTTCCCCAATATTAATTCACAATATCGGCAAACGAGAATTTTTTCCAGGCTTGTGTTATTTTCTTTGAATAAATGATTGGCTACCTACCTCACCTACTACAAATTATAAGTACCAACTTGCGAAAATTTTCTACTTCAAAATTGAAGCACCGCCTAGCTAAGTTGTAACTAACAACATCGTGTCTGTAAATGAAACACCCTCACTTGGGAGACTGTTTTAAGTGATGCACTGCCTAGCTGAGATATAGTTTAGGACGAGTTTGTGAAACCGGCTATGAGATTGTCTCACAAGTCGTTATATAATTTAAATCAGCCTTTTGCAATGGGAATCAGTTAAAACGGTAACAGTGTTCAATGTAAAAAAAATAATAATCGAGTTAAGACATTGAAATGTGATTTCATCATAACAATTTTGCGACACGTTTTTTTGCTCTCATGTGTCTTAATTGCTTAATTTTTGCTCAGTACAACAAACTTCCATTCACATAACTGAAATTGAATGTTAAGTACAAATAAACCTACACAAAATAAGTTCAAATAAACTTACTCGAAGTAAGTGCAAACAAACTTACACAACGTAAAAGAAAACATCCCGTAGCAACTGTAACAATTGCCATTATTTTGAGTATAGCAAGCGGTAAAAAATACCGGGTATTTGTTTTGCTGACAGCTGGTCTGCTATAAATTATACGGTGACTACAAGAAATCACTTTCAGATTACTTTTTTTGGAATTAAGTCGTTTTATTATAGAATTATGTAGCTACATGGTGAAATTCGACTTAATAGTTCAAATCACGCCACTGACGACAATATACATGTGAAAATTATTTCACTGACTCAGTCTTACTTAATTCTCTGTGACTATAACTCATTAGCAGTGAAACTGAGAGATTCAAGTCACTGATCGTTAGCGTCGTGATCTTACTGGCCAACCAGAAGATTTAAACTTCATCGAGTGATATTTAATACGAGTAGGTTTACTAAACTTGTTAATACATGACTATTATCACACACTGTAACTTATTTATATAACGTAGTTGCTACCTCATAAAATGCAAACCAGAAACAATTATCCACTAGAAATCGGACTGGTACTAGGCGACCCTGTATACTAGGTTATCACGGAATGGTTATGGTTCTTGACCTGACCACTTTGGAACTCAGGTTCATGAGCGTCGCGTCGTAAATTATTTCTCTAGGAGTCTGGTGCATTGTCTACGACGTCCAACTAGTCTTAGTCTTCCTGCACGCAACAGGTCGTAGTAAAACTCAGTCATTTTTACCTGCCATCAACCTACTATGCCTTGTACTATTCCTTGACCGAGTTTTAAAAAAAATATAAGAGCCACGATAACTGATACGTAAAAAGTACACCAGTGGTGGTAGTGTTGGTTGAGACGCCAGCTTACAATGACAATGATATAGGGTTCCAACACGCCTGCCAATTAGCGTATCGGAGTAACGAATCCATAAATCCAACATGGCTGCCACCTTCCCAGGGAAAAAAAAAAAGAAGTAGCGCCACGCTGGGAGACGATAGCTCCCGCGGAGAAGTTCAGCCATTCCTCGAGTCGACTGATAACTATTTACCTAGCCTCCCCCTCCCCCTCCACAGTCCTACAACCTCACACCCTCGCCTGAAAGCTCTTGAAGCCCTTGCCGTTAGCACTCTACGCCAGGACAGGTGGACACTCTAGTGAGAGCACGAACATGGACTTGCTTGTTAAATTATATTCCGTGAGGCTCCGTCACCTTTCAAGACATCGCTTGAGAACAGAATTAATTTTGTTTAACGAGAAGAGAAAAATATTGCTGCTGGAATAAAAACGTGCATCAAAATTTATGCGTATAGGTTTTCGAGTGTTTTTGGCCATCACATAAACATTTTGCTCACAATTTTCAGTACGTAGAACTAACTGGCCAAAAGATGAACAGAAAAGTCAGTAGTAGCATACACGTTTTTTTAAGACAGATACTGAGCTACAAGTCAAATTATTCAACGTGTCAATCCCAATCCTTGTTCTCGCTATAGGACTCTTGTCAGGCAACGACTTTATGATTACATGTCATTCAGAAAACAATATTTATGACAGACCTCGAGCAACACAGATACTTCCCGAAGTTCGTCTATTGTTTTCGCCAGGGATGGAGCAGCCCCTGCGCCCAGGCGTGGCACGCTACCAGCACGTCAGGTCGCAAGTAGTTGGTCGGGAAAGTCATCGCCGCACACTGCAGGTGCTAAACGACGTCCTAGCTAGGGTATCTGGCCTAAGATCTTCAGTAATTACCACCTGACTGCGGCCATCAACTTCTTCACACGAAGTGTAAATAATAAAACAACTCCCTGACCCTCCCCTCCTATATTCATGGCCTCTTTCTCATTGCCCGCTGTCCTGCACGAGCAAGAACGCGCTGTTCTCGCGAATGCTACCAACTGTCTTGCGAATATTCCTCATTTTGAGGATGCTAATATATAAACGTAGATTAACACACGTGCTTAAAAAGATTAATACAAAATTGCCAACGCTAAAACATTTACGATTTTGGTAAAATTTATACATTGTTGGAATATTCAATTTTCGAAATTTCTTCCTTCTCAAAAAATTACACTGCTTCACTTCCAAGGTCATATAAGTATTTTAAAAGCCTGCTTAAAGAATGTTGTAATTACATAATCTTCACATTTAGAACATTATTCGAATTATATTTTATTCCATATCAATACCAGACAACTAATTCGTGATACATAACGTAAATTTAATGCTAAACAATAGTAAAATACAATTTCAATATAAATATAACATAATGAAATCAAGAAATGAAAAAAAATTTTAGTGTTTATATTGTAAGCTGAGGTTACGGGGTTAAGGAAATCTAGGATACTATAGGTGAATGTTAGTATTTTTAGGACCATGTCTCCGGCTATCATCGCCTGTCAGTTAAAGTCACGGAATTTAATCACCTAGTATTACAGTTGGTCAAAATATCTACTGATAATTACTTACGTTGTATGATGTATCACAACTGGAAACAACCACGTAATATGCCATAGGTTGCTACTGTTCGTAAGCCCTCAGTACATACTGGTTTTTCATTTCTTCTGGAGATAGTTTATGTTGCTGTATATTAGAGTGAGGGTATGCTTGAAGGTTCAACGATCAAATCACGCAGAAGGAAATTCTATTTGTGGGTCATTTTAAGGAAGAGCAATTAGTACGTTGATACGTTTCAATTCCTCAAAAGGTCCTACGCAAATTACGAGATTGACCGGTAGAAAATAGGTAGCTCAATAAACCTTAGAGACATGAATTCTTAAGTGAGTTACTGGAAAATTAATATTATTTTGAATATCCGTTAAAACAATAATTCTAGCTAATTGTTTTACCAATAGCATGAGTGAAAACTCTGCCAATGTCGTCTGGGACTTTGTCGCAATCTCATCCGCCAAAATTAAACATACGAAAACTTGGCATCACAAATAGTTAATGATGAATTCAACAGTCCTGCAAAATGTTTGCTTATAAAGTTGACAACCATTTTTAATTACTGTAGTGACGTCCAAAAACATGTTAACTTTAATATGTGTGTTCAGTTTTGCTTTGTACGTACTACGTTCTCCTATATAACACCCTGAATGGTCACTTTTGAGTCACAACGAACCGAACATGACATTGTTCCAATCCAAAAGGCAGAATAACCTAACGTGTAACAATCACGCATTGGCTATTTACTTTGAACTCCAAGTATGTTACTAATTCTGTCTCGCAGATCTTATCGAATAAACCTTTCTGTTAGCAAAAACCTCGCCTTGATAAAAAAAAAAGTCTTATTATGAAGTGCTGCTGTAAGTTTCTTTGTGTTTGTAAACTTGCCTTTTTGCATAAATAAATACTACTTTTTAACTGTCGGCTATTTTAAACTAACAGCATCCAATATTATATTTCTGATTCAGCTAACGTGTCACAATGTTATAATACGACATTCACATCCTCAATATTTTCGTATTGCATTTAATCACACTTATTTGAAGTATTTCTTATGAAAGCAGTTTTTACCCATTTTAAAAATTAAAACTGAAATAGACTCTATAAATAAAATTTGTGTATTTAATACTTAGTATAAAAAAATGTGAATCAGAATAATTTATAAATGTGAACAAATTGTAGTAGAGGACCCGTTTTAGTTTTATTGTTACAATGGGTTAAAAATTGTGCATCTATGTGCAAAACATATTTATAGTTGTGTGAACCTAATTTCCAGGCAAGTAACCAATTAAATTACTTTAACGAAAATACGGCAAGTGTGCCAAGATTGCATTCTGGACTGACCAATCAGTGTTCAAGTTCGTGGCTATTGGTTAGTTTTAGAGGTACAGAAATTAAAGTAGGAATTTTACGTCAAAATATGACATTTAGTGCCTGGCCTAGTCACACGTGTAGGCAGATGATGAAAGATGATTGGATGAACTAAGGGCTACTGTGCAGAGGGCCCCGAACCGGAAGGGGCATGTATTATCGAAGACTTTGCCGGACCTAGTTACAGTGTGGTCGAGCTGTTATCGCGTCGTGAACATTTAATTAATAGTGCGAATACATTTCAGGGATTGGGAACTTCAGTACGGCTCACTAGGCCCAGTAGCTCCGGCATATTAAGCAATTTTCACAGGGACGTACTAAACAAGAAAAAATACTTTAATGCGAAATATCGAAGAGAGAATTTGTGCAAAAACTGCGACCAGTCAAAAATACAAATACTGAATTATCACGTGATTATTTATATTATTATTACTATTATTACTGCTAAGTGAGAGGACGAATTTGAAATAATGGGAACGGACGAGACTTGGTAAGGTGGGAGGGTGAGTGAGTAAGTGAGCGAGAGATTTTTTGGTCAGCACTCAACATCGAGGTCTTTAGCGCTGGTGAGGGGTGACGTGAGGTGAGTATGGAGCAGCGCCGGAATGAGTGAGCGGGGGAAACGATAGATCCCCGAGAAAATCCGCCGACCAGCGGCATCGTCCGGCACGATTCCCACATGCGAAAATCCGGGGACCGACCCCTCGGGAATCTAACCCGGATTGCCTCGATGGGAGGCGAATGGTCTGACCATTCGGCCACCGCGACCCCCAAAGTGGGAGGGAAAAGACTTGTTACAAGGGGCTCTGAAACTCACGAGCCTGGCTAGAGTGTACGCCGGACGGCAGTTCATGATAACTGCGTACATGTACGATATATCCTACAAACTTGGTTCAAGGTACCAAACACATGTTCTGCTGTATTATTTCATCATAGTTTCAGTACTCTCCTGTGGCTCGCTTAGAAGATCTCTAACTCACACAGCTAACTAGACGTAAGCAGAAGCGGAGCAGGCAAGGTATTGAATTATAAAATATCGTCTTCATCGTTTCTAAAAGATTAGCTCTATAAAATTTACTTTCAGAGTAACAAAACAAATCACTTTTACTTATATTGTTAAATGTTACCTTAATAGTATTAAAATACAAGTGTGAAATAAAATTTTCGTTTCATAATTTGCAATGAAATACTGATGTAATAAACAATTGTATGCACGCAATAACATGTTAAAATATTGTATTAGTAATAACGACCTACACTGAAACAAACTTAGTTTAAATCTACATGAAGTATGAGCAGAAAGATTAAAGCGGGTTAGGCATGGAATCTCAATTATTTGACCACACCCACTCATCTAAATAAATAGAAATTACTTTCATTCTTGTATAACAACATGGCTTCAATGACAAAAAACCTGCCATTGGATATTATTGTCTACGAAACGATAAAGGTTTTAAGCTTCCAACGAAGAACTATATTTAAACTTTTTCCTGACTATTTATTTAATTACATTTGAGCCGAGTTAAAAATATAATAAAATTTAGGCATGAATTACGCAATTTTATGTGTGTATGTAATTTATCCTATACCGATGCATGGTCAGAAATATTTTGACAGAGCGCTGTCTTTACTTCAAAATATAACAAAAGAAATTAAGTAGGTGTGTTTCTCAACACTTCCAACTTTGTTCTACCATAGTTCCTAATGTAACTAAACTATTTCGGCTGTGAATAGTGTAAGCTCAGTGTGAACACGGTATCACAGCATTGGGAAGGGCCGTCTACGGCACACACGATACAAGAAAAGCCGGTTTCTTCTGTCATCGCTTGTCACGGGTCTGTCATTATCTAGTGCGTCGTATCGGATGCAGCAACGCAGATGTAGTGTTGTTTCGAACAATTTCATGTTTTAGTTAGCGCGTTTTACGTGATTAAATTTACGTTAGAGTTATAATTAATTCTGAACTTAGCGTTATCGTGAGTTAAAATATGAAGAGTTACAAATTGACGTAGTAATGCAAAACGGAACTTACCCATAAAGTAATTTATTGTGCAATTCATACAACATAGATCGAGAAGGTCCAAAGTATGAAATTAGAATACTTGAAAAAAAAAAAAAAAAAAAGAGCCCAGAAAAAGGGTTTATAAAAGGTTAAGATACACACAGTAGACTTTGACCTTGAACATCTCAGGTCCAGCAAAGTGTGGGTAGGTTCCTTTGTTACACAACTAAGACCAAATATGAACAGTCTTTCTCCACATAAGAGCCGTCTGCGGGTGCAACTATGCACGACATCGAAGTGTCCATTATACTTATTAGACTTTGGAAAATGTATATTTAGGATAGTCTTCCGCAGTTTGAAATGACTGACTTCTGTCATTTGGGTTTACTAATAAAAAAAAATAAGTTTCTAAAATTGTAAAGTACCAGCATAGTATATATTATACAGTTTCAAAGAAAATGCTGCATGTATGTACAGTAATGGCATATTTCTCAAGATATATACTGTAGGCCTAAAAACTGTGCAGCAAGTATATCATTGGTATATTAGCAAATAAAAATAATTTTTTTCATATTCGTACATTGAATTTTACAAAAATTGATTTAATAGAAAACTTTGGAATGGCGTATGAGGTAAAAACGTTAAAAATTATTTAAATATGGTTTTTGTACAACTTATTTCTGAATGTATGGATTTACAGTAATCGATTAGGCCTATATTTAATTATATTAGTTATTTATATATACACATAAATACTCACATACATTTGTATTCACGACGTCAGTCAGTGGCAGGTGGCAGTAAGTTAATAAAACGGAATTAATTAGAAAATTCAGAATTAAAATATTTTAAATTGCGCTTTAAAATGAAATCAAGCAACACAATTACGGGCGATGTTTGCATGGCACGCAGTTATATTTGGTGCGTGTAATTATACCTACCTATGACTTTTAATTGTGTACTTGGTAAACAGTAAAAGTGAAGAAAAAATATTACATATTTCTATAATTTTTATTAAAAACATCTTAATTTTACGTTTTTCGTTACGTCCTACATCTATATATATTTTTTTAGAAACATGCAATAGGGTCAGAAAAGAATTTTTGCAGTTTAAAGTTTGTCAAAGTAATTAACGTATTTTAGACTACGGATGTCGTTAACAGTTATGTAGATAAATAACATTTATATCGTTTTTCATATAGACAAGAGTAGAAGTGACGTGATTATGTTAATATAATATTAAAAATTCGGTAGCCATATCTGCAACTTGACTGAGATAAAATTTATTTAGGAGGACAAATTGTTAATCCAAAATGTGCGTTTGTATACAATTGTATACAATTGTATACAAACGCACATTTTGAATTAACAATTAGTTTTCTTTCATTAGTTAACATTAGTATATTCTTACAAATTATGTCTATTTTGTATTTATAATATACAGGTACATATAATATACGTATTACATAAACATGGGATAAATTTACTTGGTAAACCGGTTCAAATATCCGAAAGTGAAATATGTCACTTTCATTGCTAGTGGGAAGAAAATAAGAACATTTTCAAACATGCGCTGTAAATCATTACCCCTCTTAACACGTATAAGAGTTTATAGGTGTTTTAGATCCAATTCACATTCTGAAATGTTCCCCTCTTTCGCAGTTTTACACGGATAGAAACATTAGTTTTTATAATGTTGTATATGCTAAATTGAGCACGTTTGAATACAGTCTTGTAAATAATAATAATAATAATAATAATAATAAAGTACAATATATTGTGGCTTCAGAGTGTTAAAATATTGAATTTAGTAAAATATTTACACCGTGTTTGTTACATACACTGCGGTGTTTAGATTAACAAGTGGCGAAAATATACCAATCGACTGAAAAAAAAAAAAAAAAAAAAAAAACCAGGGTTTCAAATTTACTCACTTTAGGGTAAACTGTTCTATTACATTTATATAATCTGGTCAGTATATTCCTATAAAATATCGCCTCAGCCTGGAGTGCTATTGTAAAAATGGCGCGACACGCATTTATAAATGTGCACATAAAAAGCGGTTACAGAATACGTGTGTGTGTTTATGTGTGTGTATATATATATATATATATATATAAATAAATTTATTTATTTATTTATATGGATGTGTGTGTCGCTTTTCAGAAATGTAATGTCTTTAATAACCAAGCAGTTTTGATCCTTTATCTCGTATAATAGTCGCACAGTGTATTGAATATAAATTTTAACAAGTAATAAATAAATTCGGTGAAAATTTTAAAGATTACATAACCATAAAGTAATACGTACTGAAACACTTTAAACAGGATACATTAGTGATTTGAGAATAATGAACATAAAACAAAATGCTAGAACAACATTTTAATCTCCTCCTATCCGCAGACCACGGTATCATACTTGTGTATATGTTATTGTTATTTTTATGGATGTGTCATAGTAGTTACAACACTCTAGAATAATTTTTTATCTATTTTTTTAAGTTCGTAGTAAACTTTTCTTTAAACATAACCACCAGAAAAACATAAGCAACTTTAACTCTAAAAATGTACACATGCTCTATAACACTGCTATCACATACATTTTTGTTTACAGTTTTTGAAGCGGAATCGTATATTATAGGATACGCCTATAGAAAAGGTTCCTAAAATCTCCTGACCCTACAAAAATTGTGGATGAAAATATTTTAAAAATTCTGAATTATTTACTTTCTTAATTGAAAATTTATGCAGTTTCTTGGATACTATCTTATAACAAAAATATAGGCCTATATGAAAATATGTTTTAAATTCTTTGAAATATTGCTTTACATTAGCCAATTATTTAAAACGTCCATCAGAAATAAATGAAAAAAATATCGAACAATATTTTATACACAAAATCCTGAAATTATGGATTTTAGTACATCTAACTTATAAAACAGACATTTGTCAAAACGAATAATAAAAATACTGTACTTTGATAAGATATAAACTGAGATAATCCAGGATAGTATGGGAAACATAACCGGGCAAACATTACCCTGCACGACTTAATTTTTATAGGTAAGGCATTTGTTTGCAATTTTCATTGTATTGCTAGATAAAATTAGTTTCGGTTAAATTGTAGCATTTGGTGCATTACCTTAATCATAACCGGTTAAACATGCATTCTCTCGTGCTCACATTTAGTGTTTTTGTTTACGTGCTTTAATGTGTATTTATGAGATCCCGCGATTACGTTTAATAATAATTTTTATGAATGTTTATCTCAAATTCGTGTCTATCCCAACAACACCTCATTACTAACATAACCAAAGATCTGCGTATAAATGTGCATTTTCAATGTATGAATTATTTAACACGTACACGCGTGCTACCTAGGAAGTTGTAAAACAAACTGAAGTACCTACAGTATGTTTGAACTAAAATGTAATAAATTTTAAAAACAATTCCGAACTCTCTGTACCCCCAACAAACAATGTATGAAATTTAATAACATAAAATATAATTTTTCTTCAAAGAAAGTGAAATTTTTTTTAGCAACAACTTTTCCCCCCTATTTCATATATTGTATCAGAATGTTATTTAGATAGTCATCTTGAATTTAGAATGCTAGAAAACTCTTAATGTTTGTTTGACTATTAATTCAGTGTGAAAGTAAAATATGTGATATTTTTTACCGTATCCTGCAAGTAGAAAGTCTTAATAATAATAATACGATTCAAAGACTCGTGGACACACAGTCACCTAACCGAAAACTATGTTTATGCCCAGCACAGCTTGGATAGCGTGTGCAGCACATATCATATGTAGAGATACGCAATTTCGCAAATACATTCCAGGTCAGGTTGAACGCAAAAAATATATACTTCATAATCACGTGCGTGATTAGCTGGCGGCTATCATGAAACGCATTTGACTACTGCAAGCCAGTAGTAAATAAGGAAATGATTCCTAGAGCTATCGCTTGTAATGTTGTAAATCAATGAATAATCGACTGTATCCGGAGCGGCTACTGCCAGATGAATCCGCGAAATTGACGTTCCTCTAATCATAAGTATCAACACCATGTGTTCAAGCACATACATATACACACAGCAAGACACTGACACACACTACAGAAGCACTGCTAAAAATACATAGGTAGAGATGATGGTATATCGCGAAAATGTTTTGTGCCAACATAGCCTTGAAAACACCGACACAACGTAGCTGTCTATAGACCAATAACGTGCATCAAATATTAAAATAGCGGTATTCTTATTGGCTAAGTCAAATAGGGCAGTAGCTTCGCGTACAAGGAAAAGCCAGTAATCTTTTGATAAGCTGAACGTACGTTGAAGCCTAGCAAATAGTCAAGTTTTCCCGCGATAAACCATCATCTCTATACATAGGTCATTCACGCCCACAAGCACTTTTCACGCCGTCAAATACACGTACATACACGTGCGTTTGTCTGAAACTGCACATACAACACAGGCTCACAAACCAACGTGCTCCGTATAGGCCTACAAACACAGCAAGCCAAATGATATTGACTGACTGTAGGTTGTAGCGTTAACGTAAAGAGTTAAGACCCTGACGCGGACCATAGGAAGAAGTTACATCAGACGGTAGATTAAATACCACTACCTGCTATACGCTCTGATGCAGCGCATAGCAAGTAACTCTGGTCTTCACTTGCATCTATATTTGCAGTTGGAATTAAACATAGGTACCCTAACTTTCTATACTGTGCTTGCGCGACTTGTGCCGAGGCATTTCCTAGGCGCAGATTTAGTCAAATCGCAGCCACTACGTGGCCTTTTGCATCTCTGCGTGTGCGCATTTAATGCCACTAAGGCGCAACAAGGCGTAAATTTTGCGCTGCGCCAAAGATGTCTTAGGTGAAGATCGTAGTCTTAGGTATGACAGCTCTGCCATAAAGGGTCATTTTAAGGCCATGATCTTTCATTTATTTCAAACAATTGCAAATAATTCAAATTTTTAACCAAATGCTTTGAAAAAATTTCAGACTTTGTAAAGCAATATTATATACAATTTTGCAAGAGCGTTTTTTAAAATAATGTACCGTTTGCTAGCAAAAAAAAATTTGCTTTGTTTTGGCTCATTTTGACTACAAAATATGTGGTATTTCAGGCGCAAAATCTAAATACCCGTTTGGTGTGTTGCAACAGAAATATTCAGTTACAAACGATGATATACAAGTGTTAAAACTGTAAGAATGAATTTTTGAAATATGTATTAATTTACGTTTAATTTTTTTTCGAAACCTCTGAAAAACTAAAGAGCGAGGCCTCAAGGCGGCCGCCTGGATGGCGCTCGAACTGCGTGCAGCGAGCTCGGAGATACGTTTTTTCTCATAGGCCAGTGAACGTGCGTCCACAATGCTTATCAAAGAAAATTAAACACACTTCAGACTACTTATGAGTGTGACTTTCAAGACACCACACATATTGGAAGCATTATTTTAAAGCCTTCAAACCTGGCTATAATCGACTTTTTCACGTGGTTGTATCTCAAGCTACATATGAAACGGATTAGTTCCAATTTGAGGTCTACAAGTACATTGGACTTTGCTACAGTGACGCGTTCAATAAAATTACAGGGTCACCGCTAGAAGTCCCACAGTAAAAACCGTTACGGCGGAACACTGCGCGCGCGTTTACGACTTTGGCCGTAGAGGCGATATCACAATACATGTGCCGGCCGACGTCGCTCGTAACGCCTCATCGATTTTCGCCTCGCACACACAAACACACCCTTCACCAGGCGGCCGCCTTGATAATGCTTCGAGCTCTCTAACGGCAAAAGTTGCCCCTGATATGTTTGTCTGTTATACATAACGGCGAATCAGTAAAAATCACTATCATTGGAGAACTAAAAAAGCACTAATACGATGACCCTTCTTGGCAGGGTTGCCACATCGAAACTGTAGCCTTTAACTAGATAGCTGTGGTTGCACCCCTAAGGTACTGGTGCATAATGAGCCAGCCCAGACCGTAGAGCGATGTTCAGAGATTCTGCCTACGTAAGTTCATTTGAAAAGTACTCAACATTCGCGAGTGATGTCGGCTTAGGAATACCATTCAAAGAACGTAAGACGTGTCTATGCAATTTATATGTACTAAATTGAACCTTAAAGCTTATTTATTCGTTGACGAAATGGCGAAATTGTGTGTTTTAGCGGTCCATTTTAGGCATGATTATCATGGTTCACAATATTTATAAAGCTGTAGGCGAGTCTTTAACTCAAATATTACGTCACACAATGATAGGGGTCGTTAACTGAATGTCTCAAAGATACCAGGTATCGGCGAGAAACCCGCACGCTAGTTCGTTGACGAGACTAGGTTGAGACATGATGCACATCATGTGTCGCTCTTAGTTCTCCGCACTTGTTGGACTCGAAAACGCGAAATACGTCCTTCCATTCGGCCATATTTATCGTCCCCCAGGGCACACAAGAAGTACCACTAGCTTCTGTGTCTGGACCTGTGACGTCGAGCGGGGCGAGTGATCACATACCTGGCTAAGTCCAATGAGGCCAGGGACGACCGGTGTTGGTAGTAACAGCTCGTCGTCGCCGACATCCGCGTCAAGACTGCCGTCCCTACGAAGAAGGCCTCCGCCGGAAGCCAGAGATGCACCAGCTGCGACTCGAACCCCCTTCCTCGCCCGCGGACAGTCTTTCAGCCGGGCGCGGTATCTTCGCCGCCAACATAACAATAGAGACAGCACGCGCGCGATCGTAAATACGTGTGGCTGAATAAAAAGGAAGTGACACCGAGGGGAAGTGGAGAGGAAGTGGGAGACGACCCCGCGACCTCTGCTGGCGGCTCTTAACACTTAATTACAATCGACAGATGCGCGCGGCCACTTAGCGTCTTCGAGTCATACGGGTCCCTGGCGGGCTTCAAGGGACGTTCAGGGGAGGGAAGAGAGCGCACCGACTCTACGGAGCACTGCTCGACGAGAATATACACGACTTCGTATGTCTGCACCGAGTTCCATTTCGCGTTACGCAGTAGTGCTGAAAATTATGTAACATCAATATCACGGTAAACCTCGAGTGGCTTCGATATATAGTTAATTGTCACCACTCGGGTACACTTGAAGAAAATTTGACTAATGTCCATAACTTTTTACAGGTCTGTTATTCAAAAATTTAGACGCTCCTCGGTTAGGTTTTCAATGCAAGAATTATTATTTATATATCCTTGCTGGGTGGACGTATTTTGCTTGGTAAAGTTCAAGAAGTGCGGAAAGTTAAGTGTTGTATGTTACTGGTACATTGCACACACTGGTGCTGTCAACATGCCCTTCTTGACTGTCTGGGTGACACAGTACACTTATGTCAGCGAGCTGACGTGTAGTTATCTTGCACATATCTTGCCTCTACGAGACACTCAGTGGTGGCCCTATCATTTTATGGCGTAATATTTGATATTAAGGCGTGATGTACCAACTTACACATTTTTAAATATTCTAAGCTAGGATTATCGTACTAAAAAAGGACTACAAAACACTCATTTTTGCCATTTTCGTCCACGAGAAAATAATATGCAAAAGTAAGTGAAAGACCTGAAAAAGGTACAAATACGTGTAACGTTCTACTGAATCGTATTCCTAAGTAGACATTACTGTATCCTTTAAAAGATATCTGTCACATACCATGTGAGTAGGGACCAGGTGGGCATCCTGTCTCAACTGGGAGCAAAACCGGCCTAACCTGCGTAAGCTTAGCATGGCCGACCCCTCCCCCTGGTGGAGCAAGGGCTCTGATTGGCCTAGAGGGTCATTAGGGGGGCGTGGTCTTGGCTGGGATTGGTTGTTGGGGTCTTTTGGTACGAATAGCACCTAAGTGCCATGAGGCCTGTGATTGGCCGA
>PNEQ01116674.1:31135-47058 GCA_003012365.1 Medauroidea extradentata | reverse complement strand
TAGTCGTTCTACCATTTTACATTTGTTACATGTAGTTCAGAAACGTTTATTTTATAGAAATATTTCGTGAAAGTGATTAACAGAAGCGTTAAATAACAAGATCTGAAGCAGAAATCGTTGAAACATATTCCAAAGTCTGTGTAAATATATGTTGAAAGAGTTAAACCGTTTAGAATGCTGCGTAAGAAGGCGGCAACCAATGAAATCGAACGTAGCTCCGTCGCTAGCGCGCCGCGAGCAGAATTCAAGCCGGTTGCGGGTGGGTAGGCAGCCCACTTGCCAGTTCTGTGTTGAATCGAAACACACTGTACATTACCAAGGACTCTGACGTGGTGAAGATTTAGTCCAATCTTTCCTGAGCCTAGCAGTGAAGAAGTGTCTACATCCTCTGGAGAAGTCCTATCGGAAGCTGGCATCCCGGAAATTGGTCTTCCTTCTCTCCGCAACCAAGCAGAGTAGGTACCATCCTCCGCAGATGTCCCATCATGGATTGTCTCCATAAGGCGGCCGCTTACCTACTTTGTAAACAGCACTGCAGCGTGCTAGCAGAATTCTTTCTTTTATGAAACTTCTCAACGTGTTTTCTAACGTGAGCATTTACGAAAAGAATAATAACTTTAAACGTTGCAGGAATTGTAATTTCAAACCATTACGTTAATTTAAAATATTAATTCGGATACCCTCTAATGGCTAATAACGGGGTTTTCAGTCTATTATAACTAAACAACTACCTACTTATGGGAGTCGTGTGGAGCTACTATAGAAATGTGTATATTGGAATTTACTTAAAACTTTCCACCAATAAAAAATGGGTCACCACTGAAAACTTCAGTCAGGCGAGTGCTCTACGATACCTCTACACGCCGTTTCAGTGTCTTGCGGTAGAGGCGATAGCGCACCAGTTGAGCCGGTCAACATCACCCTTGGCGCCGTGCTTCACTCACACAAACACAAGGCCACCAGGCGGGCGCCTTAAAGTAGGCAGTTTTCTACGCCCTTCGGTAGGATCTTCGTTAGCAATACGTCCGTCAGAAATGCTGCCTGGAAACGTTCTTTTTCTTTTCATTCTGAAAACGTTCTACTGTTTTTTTTTTTTTTTTTTTAACAAAATTTTTGCCTACCTGCGAGGAGCTTGCGGAACAATCGTCATAAACAGGTGGCTCTACTACACATAGATAAATTTACATTAAGTGTTGAATTTATGAATATTCTGCAATACCACCACTTTCGATGCATTCTTAAAAATAAACTTAAAATTTTCGGGATGTATATAGAATTCCCATTTAACCATGTAAGCCACACAAACATTTAAGTGGCAGTTGTCCCAATTCTCTATTATTTAGAATATTAAACTAATTACAACTATAAAGGTTTATTTACATTTAACATATGTATTTATTTATTTATTTTATTTATTATTTGTTTACCCACGTACAGTTCAGCCAAAGGCCGGTTTGCAGCAAGTACGTGAATCACTAAAATCCATTTTACATCAATACTTAAGCATAGTAGAAATTAACACATTAATGACATAACAAATAACTGGTACAGTTTACTTTATTAGTTCCATGACCGTACGTATACTTTAAAACTATTGCAATATAACACTTTTTTTAAATTTAATTACACAAATGTAAATAAAATCAACTGTGCTAATACAGTGGACCTGAGTTTGGATTCTTAGGATATTTCTTTTTTCTGTTGGTCTGCTGGTCATTCCACATTTTGGCTGCTAAATACGTAAACGATTTTCTGTACATAGACCTGCCATGAACCGGAATTCTCAAATGTTTTTGTAACGTGTAAAATGTCCGTGATCAGGTATGAGTTGTTCTAATTTATTGTAAAGATATTTTAGTTGTTAAGACCTTTCAATTTTTGCAGTCTGCCTGGCAAACTGTTGCAGTCTTCGATTGTCCATATCCAGCCAATCAGAACGTTGTAAATTTTTGGTTATGTGCGTCCTTCCCTTAAAATTGCATATCGCAGACAAGCATTTTGTAGCATCTGTATTTTATCTTTAAGAGATTTCTCTATTCATACCCGAGCAGTAACTGAAATGGGATAGAACCAAGAGATCACAGACTTTAAGTTTTAAATTTGTAGGCAATATATGCTTAAATTTTTGTATGTATTTGAGCCGATAGTTCGTTGTCTGCATCAAGTCTGCAATCTGCCTGGCCCAGTTCAGATTCTCATCCAGATTAATGCCTAAGCTCTTGGCTGTGAGAACCTCGAGGATAACCTCATTGTTTATTTTGATGACTGGATGCACCTACGATTTTTTTAATGGTATTTGGTGTTTCAATTTTCATGTGAAATCTTTCGATCGTGTTAATTTGAAGGCTGTTTTTGCTACACCAACTACTAATTTTTTCAAGATCTTCATTTATTTTACAAATTGTGGGTAGTAATTAATTTGTCGAACATGAAATGTAAAGTTTTGTATCATCTGCATACTGGTGGAATGTTTAAAAAACTAAGACATAACGGGAGGTCACGGATATATATAGAGAGAATAAGATCGGACCTAATACAGATCCCTGTGGTATTCCAGCTTGTATAAACTTAGCCTGCGAGCACTTGATTCCTTCACTGGTGTATATTTCTACTATTTGAGAACGATTGTGTAAATTAAATCTGAACTATTCCACTGCGCTTCTAGATAAACCTATGTTACTTAACTTATTTAATAACCTTCCGTGATTTATAGTATCGAAGGCTTTCGAGAAATCTAGTAGTATTAGGAATGTTATTTGGGATCTATCCATGGCCGTGTATACGTCATCTGTTATGTCCAGAATTGTAGTGCTTGTGTTGTGATAAGGATGGAAACCTGATTGTTTTTCGTAATACAAGTCATTCACGTTTACTTGATCTGATAATTGCTTGTGAATTACTTTTTCGAGACATTTGGAGATAACAGGTAGGAAATTGATTGTTCTAAGATGATTTAGTTCTGTTGGGTGTTTAACTTTCGCTATCGGTACTATTTTTGCTAGTTTCCGTGTTTCAGGGAACATCGAGCAGTTAATTGATGTGTTTACTATGTCGGTTATTGCTGGTACACAGTATGGTGTACAAAGTTTTATCATATTTGTATCAATCCCATCTGTTCCTGGCGCTTGCGTATACTTACTGAATTACTTATTTCAATTAGGCCTATAGTACTTTGAGATACGGGTTTGAACGTAAGACGTGTAAGGATTTGATTCTGGTTGCTCTGTATTTTGCTGTGGTTTTGGGTTGATCGCTGTGGGATTTGGCTGGAGTGAATTAAATAGGTATTGATAATTGTCTGGTTTCTGTAGGACTGGTGGTATTGAGTATTGTTCTGTTGTTTTTACTTTGAAGTAGCAGAGATCACGCCAGAGATTTTTGCAGTTTCTTTTATGAACTTCAGATGACATACAAAAATATTCTAACTTAGCCCGACGGGTCATATATTTCACAGTGTTACGCAATGTTTTATAATTGTTGAAGTCTCCTTGTTGCGTGTTTCTGAATAGTTTTTTCGTCCTATCCCTTCCTTTCATTTTTAATATTATTTTTTGTGTGATCTAAGGGTTACCCTTCCTTTTCTTTCTTTTTTCTTAATCGGTGCTTGTATGTCAAATTCTCCTAATAATTTAGAATAAAGTGATTTTACTTTTTCGTCGATATTTATACAGTCACGCATGCCTTCCCAAATAATACTTTTTAGCTGCTCGTAAAACAGTTTTACATTTATTTGTTTATAACAACGTCGATGCATGTATTTGGTTCATAAACCGGAGTTGGGAAACTGGAACTAATGTAAACAAGGTTGTGGTCCGTGAAACCATGCAAGTCATGCTGTCCTAAGTCCTTGGTTTCATTTCGTACTAGTATTAAATCAATCATTGTTTCGGAATGTGACGTTACTCTAGTTGGGGCAGTTATCACTTGTGAAAACCATATATTAACAACATCTGTTGGAAATACTTTACGTCAGTTGCTGCTGTATTCAACAGGTTTATATTAAAATCACATAACATTTAAAATATGTAACATATCAAGATATTTCGTTATATTTCTGATACCCCAGCAATCAAATGAAGTTAAAATGTTAGCCAAAATTAAAATTCCACTGAAATCCTATTTAAATCATTATATGCACCAAGATCTAACTATTACAACATATAAGAAAATTAAAAAAATATTAACGCTCGCAACAAGATCAGCATCAAATATGGAAACAACAAACGTAACTTATATCAATTCATAAATTCCCTTTTCTCTAAAAATTAAATTACAGTTCTTATTTTGTCTTTCACTTATGTTTTAGTTGGAGTCAATACCTCGCTCACTCATGAGTGAGGCCATGAAACTTCACTCTCTGAAGCGAGCGTGTACTTCTCCATCCACCCTGGCATTTAGTTGACCACACCGCTGCTCTTCACTTCTTGGAACACGAAGTCAGAAGTTCAGTGGAAACGGCACCTTCGGCGAGTCGTCAGCTTCAGACGCGAAGCTTAACATGTGAGGTTGATCCTGCAGACACACTCACTACAGGTAGCTACTCATTCTGCTTTCCCGCGTGTTACATTCATAATTTACAACACGATCCGATATTTCCTCTTTGCAGGTGTTTTCTGCGGTTATTTAAGCACAAGTTTAAATATACATCAACCCACAAAATAAACAAGGACATCAGACGTGAACTAGTGTGTCGGCTCTTTTGACGTCAGCGAACTCGGACGCTGATTGGCTAGTGTTGTCCGCCATGTTGTAACTGTGTATTGATGTAAACATTACATGTACGGTAATGCATTTTTCCGTGCTATTAAATCAAGTTTTACGTGTTTAAAATACAGTTCCAGCAGTTATAATTTTATTTTATATAAGTGACAATACTTACAATGTGTAATACACTAATTTACGAGTGATGTGTAACTGAAAACTGAAATATTTATTTCATTGCAGCCTGCCTAACAGACGCTGGTCATATGAATATATTTTCACAATAAATGTGATATTAAAAGAAATACTGAAACAACTTACATTACTGAAACCAACGGAAATAACAAAAACTTATCTTCTTCACTTTCCTCAGAACAATTAAATGCTGCACAACAGGTAATATCGTAAGGCTTATTTTCATCTATCTTTCAAAGAGAATAGATTAAAAACATTTGTAAATATTGGTAGTTTACAAATTTCACATGTCTTCTGAAGTGAAAAAAAAATACACTACACAAAGTCATCACTTATTGTAAAAAACACACTATCTCGAGGAACGCACAACCCGTATAAATGCAATTATAACATAAACAAGCAGACGGCCAAGTTCGCGAAAAGTCTATGAAGTTCACTTCTGATACCCTTGTTTATTCTGTGATCAAGTTCCTTCACATTTCCATTCTTCCTTGCAGGAAGTAGCAGGCACAAACTCAGATTAACACACGTAGTTCATAATCTCAATTCTAAGCTTGTGTATGCGGTGCTATCTGCCATCCCACTGCACATTAATTAACCCGTCGGTTTCTGGAATCAATAAGCTACATGTTAATGTGTACTTAAGGAAAACTAAAGTCTGCAGGATGCAGATATTGTTTTCTTCCTTGTTGTAAAACCTAATACTAGGCTATTACACGAAGCAAAATATTTTAACTGACAAAAAAGTTACTAGTAACTAGAATAGTGAAATATGAGGCGATTTCAGAGTTAGGCCGGGTTTGTAAACTACGCAACAACTCAACAACGTAATACTCAAAAAATTGAACATACAAAAGCGATATCTACCCGTTAATAAAATACGCATGAAACGCAAGTACGCAAGGCTGTAAAGCAAGAGTTCACCAACTTTCAACTTCTTGCGTTCCACCACCTTCTATATCAACATTTTTTGGCGAAAACATTTGAAACTAGTTGCAATTGCCTTTGTAAGGCTGTGATTCCACCATCTCGGTAAAGTTGTGTGTGTGTGTTCGTTTAAAAATGCATCTTCAAATACACGGTGCTTATATTTATTTTGTAACTACTTCAAAATACCGCAGTAACAGAATATTTAGAAAACACAAATGAGTAACAAAATCAAATCGTAATGGAAAAATTCAGAGAGAAACTTTCTGTTTCCTCTTCGAAATTTTGAGAGGTAGTGTTGGTTACACCGTGTCGCTTGCGATGTTTACAAAAGACTGAAATTTTGTTGCGTATTTTACGAAATGATTTTCTTGCGTAGTTTATAAGCCCAGCTTTATAGTTCAGTACTTACACTGTTAGTAGGTGATTCCCGTAGGGTAAATAGCATATCTAAATTTTCTGGTTCCATTTAGAGCTAATCTTTAAGTTCCATGACCAATACATTTGGTGAGCTTAGTATTCAACTGATTATATAAGCATATACCTGTGTACAGAAGTTCACATTTTCCAAGTAGCAGTAAGATTCAAACCTCCTGAGTGGCTGTTGTAGTAGCGGTATCACTAACCAGATTTCTTGCGGTATCTTCTGTTTCCCGGTGAGTTTTCTACTCCAGGAGTGGCTTGTTCTACATGTTTTTTTTGCACTATAAAACCACAGAGTGGCCCATGGGGTCAGTAATGTATAGCATGTTGTTATACATTAAACTCTCGACAGTCTAAAGTACAGGAGTTATTATGTGGGCAATATTTCTATTAACTTCCGTTCATCATTTTTATAAATGTGTTAATAACATTGGTGATTTCAGCAATGTTAATAACACAATTACTATCAACATTGCTATAAAACAGTGAATCATAGCTTAAAAATTGGTTGGTAAAATTTTCCAAATTAATTAACATTGTTACTGTTATTTTTCGGTGTAAACTTGGCCTTAAACATAAGATGATCAGGTCTTGGTAAGCAGGTCACCTGAGCAGTTAACCTAACACAGTTTCTTAACCAGGCCAACCCAACCAGGGATTTACAAATAGTAAAAACTCGACACAGTGAGCCAGCATGAGGGTACGAGTTGCCACTTACGGAGCGATATAGAGGCGTGTGACGCTATCGACGGGGTGTGTCTGCTTCATATCGACGTCCGGGTCACTTCCCTACCAGCATGCACCAGGACGTCCAGATAAGACAATCACCCGATAGCCATAACCGTAACAATACCTTAGCCTCGGCAACATAATTAAGGTGTGACTTCAGACCTAATTGAATCGATTGTATATTAAATAACTTAAATTATAATCACTGTTAACATTGATAAAACGTGCCTCGCTCCGCGATTAGCATATTTTAATTGTATTGCATATTGTTATTTAGATTTTCATATACGTAAACATGTACTTAACGCCAACGAACGCGTATCTAATAATATGTTAGCCATTAACACGCAATTTCTCACTCAATAACCCTAACATTTACTGAGAGACAACTTAAACTTAAAATAACCAAACTATATGCAATAATGTAAAACGTAACATAATAGAGCGAACACTATGTCCCTGATAAGGAAATAAGGAAAAAACAATTTCAAGTTTAGAACTTCCAATTTAAAATAACGTACTGGTCGAAAGTTGTAGTATCACTGTAATGAAAATAATTTAACCGCTACTCAAAACAAACGTCATAGCAAAGAATTTCAAATGCGAGAGCAATCGAGGACACGGGTTCGTAACAGACACGAGTTAAGTTTTTTTTATTGGGATTAACGTCTTGTAAACAGCGAGATCATTATAGACGATGACACACAACTTGTCACAATGGTAAGGGCTGGGAGAGGAATCGGCCATGACCTTCACTAAGGAACCATCCCAGCATTTGTTTCGGGGAACCGTTGGAAATAGAAAACAGGATGGCTGGAGCCTAGGATCGAACACGGGTCCTCCCAAAAAAAAAAACTAGTCCAATGTGTTACCATTGCGCGACCTCGTTCAATCAGAGCTGAGTGAGGAGCAGGCCCTCGTAACTCGAATAGGACAAACGATACCTTACCGAAGATTGTTGAATCTGAGAGCATCCAGAATAACAAATTATGCAACAATTAATAAATAGTTCACGAACTAATAACGCGCTGAAACTATGTATCTGTAATAACGAATGTAATTTACAAATATTTAGCATTATAAAAATTTACGTACAACAACATAATTTATATTGTGAAATACCACAGAGCTGTCAATGTCTAAGAATCAAAATTGTGTGCTAATTCGTGTTCTTATGTTGGATTCTTTGTAGAGGTTTTTGCAGCCGTCTTCGAACGTCTTGGGCGAAAATAAGGCTCTCGTCAATTAACTCTCTCTTTACGAGCCCTATACTGCTGCCACACGAGCATTGGTGAAGGGTATTATGAGGAATTTTTTATAAGAGAAAACTATGGGTCTCTGTTTTCGTTTTTTAGGTATCATGCTTAGAATTATGGATTCGTGGCACCTCAAAATGGCCAAAAACGATCTTTTCAGACTGCTGTCATGTAAAAAATAGCAACTGGTATCGTAAAACGAAAATAGAGAATCATGCGCTGGACTATACTTAACACTTTCTATAAGTAACATAATGGGGCGATCGCTTACAGTCGCATAGGAAAAAGCCAGCGACCGGAACACTGTACACCGTTTTCGCGCCCCGCACATAAAGGTGACACGACTGCTGATGGACGAGCCAATCTAGACCTTATCGCCTCCCAGTTTCGTATCTCAGGCGCGGCATCTAGCGCCTGCTGAATACGGCTACTGTACGTTCCCTGCATAGAATGCTCGTTGTGCGTCGAGAGGTGGAAGCGCGGCATGCGAGGGCGACGCTCGGACAGCGTAGCTCTGACCGAGCAAGATATCTAGCTCTCGTTGGGCTGCGAAGAACGAACATTCCCGTGCCAGGCGACCGCGAAATTACTGCCGATGGTTGCCGCATCGTCCAGTTGATTAAATTTGAGCTCTCTCGCGCCGCGCCGTCTACGCTTCGACGAGGGTTATTCCGTCCGCCAAGTACCCGCAAGGAATGTGGGTCGGTGGTTGCAACCATCTCCCTTCCCCCCCTTCCCAATCACATCATGCGTGTGTAGCAGTATCCCCTCCCCTCAAAACCCTCCCTCACTCCACCGTACGTGTGTAGCTGTACAGTCTACACATTGCAGTCATGAGACAGTCTCATTATGCCAGCCCGCAGTTTCAAAAATGAATGGTGTTATGCGGAAGGCATTTAAGCAACAAATGTCAAGGACAGATAAAAGAGAAGTTCCTAAATTATTACACATTAACACTTTAACTAAGCAACCGAAGTCAAAACAGAGATACGGTAATTGAAAATGAGAATATACTTATTTACAAGAAATGTTTTAGTAACATTTATTTTATGTTCTATTTTATCAAATATGGGACTGTCTCTTTCTGATAACACAATTCAATTGTAATGATCCTGACGGTACCTTAGTGGGGATATAAAAAGGTACTATGTCGAGCGATTGGCTGTAATACTCAATCGAGCATAAAATCTCGTCTACTTTCTTCATTCGATGGGACTTATTTGCCGAGTAGATATTATATTGATGGATGTCTGTTTATACAAGACTAGTCAGTATTGTGCCTTGTATTCGAGTAAAAAACTATAAACCGCTTTTTAGAGAAATAAGGGCTTTAAATCACAAAATCTATAAAAATTGAAAACATTTATTTTTATGATTATCAGTATATGATAATTAAATTTAAAAAATAGGACTATTTAATTTTAAATTAATTTTGCTACCCGAAAACCTCTCGTGCAAAGGTTTACTGATGTTAAAACTATTTTCGAACCAAAGGGTGTATGTTTCCTTCTAATCAGCACAAAAATAATGTGGACCTGTAATGGACATTTAAGAGATTGTGATTCCATATAAAAAAATTAGGCATACTTACATAAAGCAATTTTCGCTTAGCGCTAGTTTAAGGGCGCTGTTCACCTCAGTTTTCAACGTCATTTTTTTTTTATTTTTATATTTGTACCATGTGTATATATATATATATATATATATATATATATATATATATATATATATATATATATATATATATATATATATATATATATATATATATATTTTTTTTTTTTTTTTTTTTTTCAAATTTTAGACATAAATTGTGATTAAATCTTTCTCTTAGGAAATTTTTGTATCTCTTATAGTTTTTGCATATTGAGTCGTAAACGTCAAAACTTGCACTTTGCGGTTTTATGCACGCCACTAAAACCAACTGACATACCAAACAAAAAAACTCACAATGTAAAACAATGTTGTACGCTATGATTTGACAAAGATAAAACAAAAAAATATAAATTTTTTGTATTTAATAAAAAACCGTAATTTTGAAATGAAAATATAAAAATTTCAATAATATTTTTAAAAATACAAAACATTGTATTTATTTGTTTTTATATGTGTGAAATCACAACCTACAACATTGTTATAGACTGTGCATTTTTTCTGTTTGGTATGCCAGTTGGTTTTAGTGGCGTACATAAAACCGTAAAGTGCAAATTTTGAAGTTTACGACTCATTATGCAAAAACTATATGAGATACAAAAATATCCTAAGAGGAAGATATTTAGTCACAATTTTATGTCTCAAATAAGAAAAAATATCTTGTACAAATATAAAAATAATAAATGACGTTGAAAACTGGGGTGAGACGCCCCCTTAAGGGAAATCTTAACCCTTGAAAATCGATTTTTAAAGTTGTTTTTTGCAAAATATCAAAAACCACATAGAGACAAATTACAATTCAGCGCCCAATGATTATTGTTATCGGGATCTTTAACCCGTGAAGAAACCACACTTTAGAACGCTCCCCTTCATGAAAATAACAGGGGTGGCTACCCTCTTATTGACCACAACTTTTGTGCCGTTGGGTTTTGTGAACATTTTATGTTGCATTTCCTAACAGTAGCCTACGTCCTAAATAACAAAAAAAAGTCCTCGTGTTGCAATTCACTAGAACGCACCGTTTACGAGCGAAAAAAATCGTACAAATAGTCAGTGGCTGCAATACACTGCATGTGGGGTGAGCACTACAACCTGCGCTAAGCGATTATAGCATCGTAGGCACTCGAACATCGATTGCTTGTTACATGAATTCACACCTGAAATGCGCCAGAGATGAAGGTTTGTGCTGGGCATAGGTGTGTATGGAGCTGTATTGTTTAAGTTTTATTTGTTGAGGTTTCCTTGACAAAAATTTGAAACACGCTTTTAAATAACTGCAGCACAGGGTGCACTTTTCTGATTACGAAATTCATTTACAGGCATTTTCTGCGTATTTCATTGCGAGTGTAGCAGTTGTAGCCTACATGCCAGGTATTGTATTATTGTCGCATCGCATTTTATTGTAAATGGTAATTTTTTTGTGGAGCTGAATGTTTCCTAGACAACCATCGGCCATGGTTTTTTTAAGGATACATTCCGGCAATCGCTTAGGCATTTTTATTGTTTACAAAGAAGTAATACACTCACGCAAAACAATACACATAAACTTCACTCAGAGTGCACTTGGTTGCCTGCCAGGTAAGCAACCCGCAACATTGTTTTAGAAAACCACTTTAAATGTTTTCCAATGTCCCGACGGTACATAAGTTGAATCCAATTAGAGGGTGGCCACCCCTATTATTTTAGTAACGGTTGAAGGTGTCAAGCAGAATTTGATGTGGATTTGGAGACCCTAATAACATAAATCAACGTTTCGAGTATTGCCGTTTTACATGATTCAGTATCCGATATGTTAAGAATATAAAATTTTTTAAATTCCATATTCAAAGGCTTATTGCTCCCTAATTATTAAACCTAGTTACTAAGCGGCCTGTATGTTTTCTACTTTATTTTCGTAAGCAATGACCTCACTGCGTATGTAACAGTAGTTCAAGAACTCCCTATATATATGGCTCCTAGACATTTGCAACAGGAGCACCTTTTTTGTTACACAGGTAATATTACTCAACAAACCACCTTCAAATATATGGAAAACCTGACGGTAAAAAAATTGTGTGCAATTAAGGGGGTAGCTGCCCCTGCTATTTTCCTAAGGATGGAAGGTATCAAGTATTATATGCTGTTGGTTTGACGATAGCAATAGCATTAAGCAATGCTGACAATATTGTTTTTGTGTGTGGCGTAATTTCCCATATTTTGGGAAAATACGGCTTTAAACGTCCATCATTAACTGGTCATAACACCCTTAATACTGAGTTTAGGTGAACAGTGCACAACATGTTTTCGTCTTCTGTTGTTGTCTACTACAACCTGTGTAGATATTGGAAGGTATTTTCGGGACACTCCGTATATGAAAATGTGTTACGATGTCTGTAACTACGTGGAAGAACAGGTACCGCTTGCGAGCGCTCAAAATTATTTTCATTGTTAAAAATACACTACTAATTTGTGTTATTAAGTGTCGGGGAAGAACTTTGAGGGAGGAAGACCTGCAAGCAGATTGAAACTGACGTCTGTAGAACAGGTGGCCAACGATCTTCGGATACTTGGAGCTAGTGTCAGAGCTGATAAATGTTGAAGACTTGCAATAAATAAAATAGTGTAATTGGGTCAATTCATCACATAATTTACGGAAACTGCTTAAATAGCGCAATTTTCCGCCTTAAAATCCTAATTTTTTTCAAGAGACGACCACCGGACCAACCGCTTTATTGAGGGGGGAGAATCGGTGTTACTTAATATTACTCTCAAATTCGGGACCACCTAACATATTCCATTTGTGAATTAAAAAGTCAGGGTTACTAAAGTTCAACGTCACGTATAACATAACATAGGAATAAAACTTATAAAGCCAAAATTTTAACTGTATGAAATATACTCTTGAGGTTTGTGCCCACTACAAAAAATATTCTGGTCCTGGTAAGAGAAGAAGTGCTAAGAATAAACGTTTGTGGAGGAGTTCACTTGACGAGGCTAAAAACCGACTGGGGTTTGCGAAGCCAAGAGAGTACGAGTAAGAGAAAGTGTTTTAACTGAAGAAATTATTTTTATTTTTTTAATGGAGATGGGGGTGAAATTTTGTAGTTTCGCCCTCAGCTTAAGAGTGCTTAGTAAATAAATAAACGCTGAAAATGTCAATTGATTTCTATGCTTTCTTCGAAACCAATATGGATAAAATACTCAATGAAAATCCTAGATAATTGTATTTGCCAACTTTATGAATAAATATTTATCCAGAATTACTTATTCGTTATGCGTGATCCCTTGCGATGCAGTTAAATGCACGAGGTTCCGGCGTCAGAGATTGTGCCTCAGAAGTTTGTAATACTAGAAACATCATTGTTTAAAACGTTTGCTAAAACTATTGTCTAGAATTGAAATTGTTTAATTTTCACAAATTGGCTTCAAGAAACCTACCGTTATAGATAAAATCTTTTAGCGTTGAATTATGTGCCACGACCTCTTAAGATTGCACGGCGCTGCATGCAACACCTCGCGGACTCGCTAGGCTGGTATCTACGGCAGCTCAAGGCTGTGACACACGACCACTCCAGAGACTTGGACCGGCGAATGAACGACAAGGGCACGCTCTTCCTGCTGAACTACGATGAAGAGTGGAGTGAGAGCACTATAGGCTCTTACTCTGAGAAACAAGGACAAAGTCCTCAACTGCAGCCAGAGAGCGTAGCTGGCGCACGAGAGGTCAACTGTGGAGGCGTTAAAGGAGCAGACACTTCACCCCAGAACTCTTCTCTGTGCTCGAAAAAACTGATGCTGCAGGGAAGCACCAGAGATTATTTTTTTACTCCTGTAACGTTTTCATAGCTCTCAGACTTGAGGAAAATTTTACACGACCATCTTTAATTTGCAATAATTTTTCCGCGCTATAAGTAGACGTAGATCTAAATTTTTTACATTTCATTTTATGTGTTAACATATTACGCACTTTTACATTGTTTAATAATAAACAATAGTCTGTCTCACGTAATAATTGATTTTTTTAACAGTTCCGAATACTATCAGGTGTACAAATTTCTGCAGGGAAATGCTTTTCATTTCGATGTACTGCACAGTTTCAGGACCAGCTGAGTGTGTTTACGCAAAAATCCATGTGACAGAGGAAAACACTGCTTATTATTTGGGAAACAGCTATAAAACAAAATGCCAACACAATTGTCAGAAAGTGAAATTCTTATATGAAACTCGTATCTTCCAACAAATGTCAGATAATATGGAATTAATTGTTATCCAACAATGTAAAACGGTGTCGTAGACTGACATTTAGGGCATTAAATGTCAAAAAACATTGATATGCCTACAGGACTGCTCGCAACGGGGGAAATAATGTAATTTAAAAGCGACCGTGCACCATTCCCCTTGAAAAGAGAAGTAAGTAAGAGCAAATTTTAAATTTTAACATCCCTACAACCCATCAGTTATATCTTACAAGGAAGCCTGGGAGATTTTGGCCTCAAATGTCGCCTGCTTACAACATTCCAGACGGGATTCGATACGATAAGTTACTAAGCACTGGAAATGAAATTAATAGTCTATAATTGTAACTTAGATTTCTTTTTAATGAGATTGTCTATTTAGGTGTTGCAGTGGTTAGAAATAAGCGCTTCTTTTTTTATTTTATTTTTGTGTGTGAGAACATAAAATGTGTTTCCAATGCTCTAATCTGTATGTGTTTTATATGTATATATATATATATATACATACATAACACAATTATGAGGAGAGTGTTCGAATACTTTAAGATCATTTGAGTATCAGAGTATGTTTAATATATCTCGTATAGCTTTATTAAATAAGTCCTTTTTGCACGTCAGAATCGCGAAATCCACTGTTACGACATGCCGGAGTGTATTCGAGGGTTCTATAATTAATCTTACTGAAAACGTTCCCGTTGCTTGCGCTGACTTCAAAGAAGCACTTACATAACCATTACACCACAGTGTTAATAATATTAAACAGTGTAACCGCATAAAATATTCAGCATAGCAACAAAAGTTAATTTTATTTTTACACGGATTTCAGGAAGACTAAATATTTTATTTTTAACGTAACAGTCCTTTGACAGTTATAAAGAAAAAAACTGTGAATGTTATACAGCAGAAAAAAGTAATTCAGTTACGTTTGCTGTACCGTGTCGAGCACAGTCCAATAAAAACGGGAAAAAAATTTAATTAAAAGTTAAAATTCACAGAATGAAATTAAAAAGAAAAACCAACGAAATTCTTGCGGCTTCAGTTACGGAAAAAGCTAATAATTAACAATGCGAACAGATATAAAAACGTAAGGCTAACTTATTCTAGGAACAACAACGCGTGTGGCAGAGAACAGAGGACCGTATTAATAATTCCAACGTTTCTGTTTCTGCAGTCTACTTGCGACTTATAAAGTGACGAAAACAAAATACAATGTTAAAAACTGGAACCCCATTTATAAGTAAAGGAGAAATATTTAACATTTTACAATGTAGGCTACAATAAACCACCACTTCAACCTAACATATCTCGATCTGCGAGCATAATTAAAACACCCGATTTTATGGTGTACATGCCAAATGTACGAAGCGTTTCGGAAGAATTACGCTCAGTTCAAAATAATACGTATTTTTCAGTCGACCCCTTTCTCATTCCTTCAACTTCTCTTTCTCTCTCTCTCTCTTTATTCATGTCTCTCTTGATATTTTTCTCATTACCACAGAACTTTCTCCTTTCATTGGCAACTGCGTTTTGAATTACCTTATTCGATTATACTCCTCCAGAGAGTGGAAGTTTCCTAGAAAGTTTATAATTCTAGTTTTAAGAAAGTTCAGGGAAAATCTGAAGTTTCTTCTAAGTTTTCAGAACTGGAGGTTTTCTTTTTTTTTTTTTTTTTTTTTTTTTTTTTTTTTTTTTTTTTTTTTTTTTTTTTTTTTTTTTTTTTTTTTTTTTTTTTTTTTTTTTTTTTTTTTTTTTTTTTTTTTTTTTTTTTTTTTTTTTTTTTTTTTTTTTTTTTTTTTTTTTTTTTTTTTTTTTTTTTTTTTTTTTT
>PNEQ01116674.1:0-31035 GCA_003012365.1 Medauroidea extradentata | reverse complement strand
ATCCTGATTTCGGTTTTCTGTCGTTTTCTTAAAGCGCTCCAGGCGATTGCAGGGATGCTTCCTCGACATAAGCCATGGCCGACTCCTTTTCTAGTTTCTGTTCTTGTGTAATGATATTTGTGTGTGACCGTCTCCAATGTCCTAGCTTTCTACGAGACATAGAGACTGATAAAGTTATAATAATAAAAAATTAAATTTTATTGTGTTTATTATTGCCAGTAGGAAATATATTATGTAAATGTATTTATTCGACAAATAATATTTGTGAGATCGTAGTTGTATGCTGCATTAATAAAACCACATGACATATCAATTGACACTTTGAACATTTGCTTGATAAATCAAAATTGTAAAAAAAAAATGTTAACTGATTAAATATGTTGAAAGGTTTTCACTGGCGAATCTATTGTTTCGTGCGTACGGCCTTATTAAAACTCGTAAATCAACTAATTTTGATGCCAGTTTACTTGGTTTGGTTATTTTACATGTCCGTATGTATGAATTCTACTAGTAAATTTTTCATTTACAATTTTTTGTTTCACGTAGCCAAAATGTCATTACATATCAATAATATTACATAAACTTAATGAATGTGGAATAGTTTACTCGGTTTCAAAGCCACCAAGAAACTTATACTTGTTTACTTGTTTTAAGTGAATTTTGTGTTTTTAGCAGTTACGATGTACTATACATTCTATATGTACAGTAGTACGTAGGCTATGAGGCACGTATTTACATAATTATGTTGCGTTACTTGAGTTTAAGTTCTTTCTAGTTTTTATCTGGTGATTTTTACGTAGTTAAAGCCAATTTTAGAAAGATTGCTTGGTTATAGTCACATTCTTAGGGGCCACGATGGCTGAGTAGTCAGACACGACTCCCCCCCCCCCCCTAGGGTATCCTGTTCGATCTCCGGCGGGACCGGTCGCTGGATTTTAGCATGTGGGAATTGTCCCCGACGGCTTCGCTTATCGGTTTTTTTTATCTCCCGGTTCCTTTGCCCTTCTAAATCCAACACCTGTCCGTTGTGAAGTTGGATTCACAATGCGCCGACGAGCCCGACACAACATAATTTGAGCAACAACCAATAAAAAAAGCATCAGTCCGCCTGCATTTAATAAAATGTGGAGGCTCCTACGTTTTGGTACTGCCGACGGCCATACCAAGCCGAGCCGCATGTCGGCATGTCGGAGTATTGTGAACGCAACCAGAATCGTCGTGGCTGTCTTGCTTAAAGAACTATTGTGTCGGAGCTGTTGTGTCGACCTCTTCGAGACATTGTGAATCCGCCTTAAGGAATATGGAAAGGTACGATGTCGAGCGGACGACTGGAATACTCAATAGTCAATAAAATCTGAACAACTCATCAAAATTCGATAAGTTTTTTTGCCGAGTAGATAATTTATCAGCGAATGTTTATTTATATAGCGTTATGTAGTAGTATGATTTACTTTCGAGTAAAAACTAAAATCGAATTATAGATAAATAAGTGCTTGAAACCACAAATTCTAAAGAAAAAAAATTGAAAACCTTTATTTTTATAATTTATAATATGATACTATTTAGGCCTCTATAACAACCGATTTTGAAAGAAATACTCGCCTTTTCATTTGAAAATAATTTTACTATCCGGAAATATCTGCGCGAGAGGTTTATAGATGTTTATGGATGAACAAGTGTTTCACCAGTACCAAAGAAGACATTTCAGACGATTATATCTGATAGGTGGTTGTTGAAGATAGTTATCTTAGCCCAACTTGCAAGTCAAAGAACTGTATACTTCAGTTTAAAAAAACACTAAATGTAGGTTAAAATCGTAAGTACAAGAATTGCGGTACTTTGATCGTCCGTTTTTGTCAGCGGATCTATTGGAAATACAAATAAATATTACAGCATAGTTCGCTTTGTGTTGGTATACATCATAAACATTAATGAAAGACATTCAAAAGAGACCCAACCTGCGATATGTCAGCTAAGTTTGATCCGTTTAGCTCGAATATCATACTTCGATAGTGTACACCACGTCCAAAACCAAATCACTCGCAATAATGTTTGTTTATTTTGGATATGCAGGCCTATGTGTGTATGATGTGTGTGTCACAAATCGCGCTTGACACGTTTAGAGGTATGGTTAAGGGCTTGTTCCTTAGTTCTGCAGTGATTCCGAAAAAATTTTCTAATTGCTACCTAATACTCATTTCAAAATTTTACTCCACACTTTGGACACTAATATGTCATAATTTGTAGCTGAATTTTTTTTTTGAAACAATATACTGAAAGGTTTTTTCTTTATTTCGTCACCCAAATTACCACGTTTTATGTCGTGAAAATAAGCCAAAATGAAGAAAAATATTTTTAGCTGACGAATGGTACATTATTTTTAAAAACGCATCCACAGTATTTTGCATTGTGTGGCAGAACATTGTCTCAAATTTTTTCAAAACTTTAGGTTAAAAAATATATTAGTTATTGGCACCAGTCTGAAAAAGGTTGTTGTTAGTGTATTATGTGCAAGTTCGTTTAATACGTGTGTCGCATTTTTGTACATTTCTCATATGCATTTACCGAGTATGACGTACTAATACTGGGACGCTGGCTGCTATTATCTTCGGTGTCCACTACAAGTTGTAACAAGCCTAACGTGATGAGCACATACGACTGATATAGTGCAACGTACTTGAATATTAATTTTTTATTGGGTGTGACACATAATAAAACACCGTTTTCTATTATTATGATATGAAGAAATGAGTCTGTATCTCAGCCATAATTGTGAAATAATCGTCAGCGAATAAGGTGCGCGGGATAATGTGTTATCCACGTGTTCTGGTATTCCAAATACCTTCACCGAGCTCTAGGTGGTATACGAAGAGGCATTTCTCTGTTCAAGAGACTGTTTGTGTCGGACCCAGAGTTTCGCAGCAACCCTACTGATCTATCTCTCTCTCTCTCTCTCTCTCTCTCTCTCTCTCTCGGCATGCACCCATGGGGCTACTTGATGGCCACTGTACGTGGAAGCCCAGTAAACAGAGAGACGGAACATTTCCCCAAGGGCCCTGCCGACGTGTGAGGGTGACCATAAAACTTTACCTTCGCCATCTCCCGGCATATTGGCTCGTCTACAGAACGCAGATGCTGTATGTACAACGAAATTCCATACAGCAACCAACTCTGGACATTAAATTTAAAGCGACTGTTTGTTTATACTACACCACTAAATCTTGTGCTATTGTTGTAACTGCTTCCCACCGTATCCGTTAATTGCCGATAGATTTAAGGCCATGGTCTCTTTTTTTTCTACTGTTTTTGTTTCAGTTATTTGTTTAACTTAAACGAAAGTAGATATAAAAAATCTGTTTGGCAATTTTGTTTAAAATGATTTTATTTTTGCCGTTAGAACTATTTTTTTAAACAAAAAATTTTACTGTTTCGAATAAAAAGTCAATTAACCAGAACTTCAGTAATTACATAGTAAGCTAAAACCATATAATTTACTGCCTTGAGAAATCAGCCAATAAGGCGGATACGATTTTAAACAAAACTGCCGAACATATTTTTGATATCTGCTCTCGTTAGGCGTAATAATTCAATATCGCTAAAAAAAAAAAAAAAAAAAAAAAAAAAAAAAAAAAAAAAAAAAAAAAAAAAAAAAAAAAAAAAAAAAAAAAAAAAAAAAAAAAAAAAAAAAAAAAAAAAAAAAAAAAAGTACAAACAACAGAGCATGGCCTTAACTGACGGAAAAGGAAGGGAACTGTACAGATAACTTCGTAACCGGCATATAGCCTTTAAATGTAAATAAATAACATACATATTTTAAATACTGTAATTTAGGTTAGGATAGTCATAGAAAGTCAGTTGAAATTGCATTATGATTAGAATAATTGTACGTTTTAGTGACTCGAGGGCAAGAGTCTGTTTAAAGTAATGTATGTGTAGTCAGTTTTGCGTACTGGGGAGAGGCACAGTATGACCCGAGGAGTGTAGCATTGTGTCACGGCAGATTGACGCTTAACACAGCAGGGGAGGAAAAGTTAGGAAAAAACAGGACGTGAAAGCGAGCAGCCTTGAGCCGACGAGGGACGCGCTGCTTGGATGCTGAAAATTAGGGCACCGAGAGGCGTGGCTACGGAAACCCCCCCCCCCCTGCTGTGCAATTTAATGTTAACTTTATAATTATTCATCAGAAATTGATCAAATTTTGTAAATAGGTCCAAAGGGATATTACTGTTAATGTGTGGGAATTTAAAAAAGATGCAATAAATTGATGCGGAGGAATATCAGGGTTTGTTATCGTCGTCACCCACGAGAGACACAATTGGATGAAAGTTAAAATGGGGGCGGTCCTAGTATAGTTCGCCACGTAGGCGCGAAGGCGAAAGGGACTCCTGCGGCAACCTCCGCGAAGAGTGGACGCGTCGCGCGAATCAATTCGGGGAAATTCGCGGGAAGTCGTGATTAAAAGCTCTAGAACGATAATCAACATAGCATATCATCTCTCGTGGGACTGACGAAACAAGTTCGGGGTTTACGAAGTATCTAAGGACATAAACTGTCGGTGTTTTAATCAATAATAATAGATCCCCACACAACATTAAAAGAGAGAGGATATAACAACTTACTGAAACATTCCGAGAAGGACGTCTGAAAAATTATCCGAACTGTTGTTTACTTGAACTCCGAATTAAATGCATATTCCCGAATACGTATGAAATAATTTTCACTTTGTTGTCGAGTTCAGTTTTTAATGAGACATTTCGTTTAAGGATTGATTTCACCAGGTAGGGCTCCTTATTCAGAATCAGAGCAGCAAAATCTGGTTGACACCTTCCACCCTTATGAAAATAGCGGGGGTGGCTACCCTCTAATTGCATACAACTTTGTCAACGTCAGGATATGTGAACAATTTAAGACGGTGTATTGTGTAATGAGACCTGTGTGACGAAAAATGTCCTCTTGTTGCAACTGTCTAGGACCTATCGTTTTCGTGTAAAACGCACACAAAGGTTCGGTTGCTGCTACAGAAGGCCAGGAAGGAACTGTTGGAAACGGAGGTACTGTATTGTTTGAGACGTACGACTTAAGAGTGTGAACATGAGTGGACATTTATGTAACTAACAGTTGTATTATTGTTCACATATCATTTTGCAGAGTATTTTCTGTAACATTGTTATTATTCTGATACCTTGCATAAATGCCATTTACATACTGCGTCAATTTGTGATTCATTATGTTCGTACTTGTCTGAAAAATGATACACCACTTGACATAAACAAACAATATCTTCAGCATTGCTCATGGGGTTTTCAACCCTACCGCAAAAGCTGGTTGATATCTACCAGCCTTACCACAATACGTCGTAGGGGTGGCTACCCTCTAATGGCTTAGATTTATTAAGAAATTAGGCAATTCATAAGACATACTACTACAACATTATCGTACAAGACTTCGTTTATTACTTGAGGTGATGGTAAATCACGATACTGTTATCGTATGTTTTGTTTAATTGTTTACATTTCCTCACAAAACATCTTCAAACACTCCACCACCAACTTCAATGCATTTTGCTGCTCTGATAGACAGCTGTTGTGTTGCTGATCTGCGCTCATTAGTACATTGCTTTACTTGAGCACTAGCATGGTAAATACGAGCGAGAAGTTCCTCTCGTGTCCACCCTGCGCGTGTAGACTTCGCTTTTAAGCCAACCCCACACAGTAATCCAATGGTGTAAGATCAGGTGACCTCGGTGGCCAAGTAATGACTCAATGGCGACCGATCCAACGCCCAGGATACGTTTCGTCGAGGTACTGTGTCACTGGCCGTACAGAATGTGCAGGAGCTCCGTCTTGCTGAAAGTACATACGAGCTCTTGTTGCCAAAGTATTCTGGTAACACGTTTTGAAAAAAATCAAGATACCGTACTCCATTAAGACGATTATATAAAACTACTGGACCGATGAGTTGGTCACCAATAAATTACACACAACATAAGATAACAGTAGTGTGATTTACCGTCACCTGCACTAATCCCGTTCCTTGTTGTTTTCATTAGGTTTCTGTTAAACGGTTAAGAAAAGGGCATATGTTTATTAGAAACATTTTGTTCAGAATCACCAGTACTATCACCCCTCAAAGCATGTACCTTTCCTCCCAACTCATCCTGTATGTGTTAGTCTTTGCCGCAACAGGATATGTACCAATAACTCCGAATGTTGTCACGTGACTATACATCAGTTACATTTTTTTATGGGAGGGTCCTTTGGAACCTTGAGTTTACTAAACATGCATATATTTATTGTACGTGAAAAAGACAGGGAACATTTAAGTTCATACTTGCTAGCATGAAAGAAATTGTTTGTTCCGCACACGTGATTCTCGTTTGTGAACAAGAAGGAAAGTTAGCAATACACTCACAATTGCGAATCAACTGATATAACATCGACAAAGCTCTAGTTTGTCACTCTTAGACCGAATTATTTATTTTTTGTAGGATAATTGGTAGTTTTTACAGTCATGAGCAAGCAATAAACAAGTCAGCATCAGCAGTATATTGTTTGCTTATATTTCGCTCGCACAGTGAAGATAACGAAGATAAGGACGTCCCTATGTAACACTTGCTGACCAACAGTTCCTTTACGTATCATCAGTAACTGGTATACTCGGTGGCCGCTTGCACGGTGCGAGTCACGGTGAACAAGGAAGTGTACGCCTACTTGCGCATGTAAGAAATATGCCTGTATGTACAAGAGCTGAAATCGGAAACGCGTGGGTTACGTCCATACGACTAGGTCGGAACGACGGCGACTCTATTTAAAACTCTGCTATGACTTTCGAGTGTCAATTCGTAAAATTGTTTTGAAAACAAAAGTGATCATGAGTCGAAATCGCCATTTCCTTTATGCGTACCTAAAATCAACATATAAAATATTTTTGTATGTTTTTTTTTATATTTCTGTTTCTACTAGAAAGTTGACACTCATGTACAGTTGGACTTTTTCTTTTATAATTCTTTAGCACACACTGATCATACGTAGAGGTTTTAATATAGCTACCGTGAATTACAAATTCATACAATGCTGCAGTAGGTCATTATTCGATTAAATGGTTTTAATCCTTTTCTAAGAAAACTTTAAGAGCATTCTATGTAGATATCATAGATGTTAAATAACCATAAACAGATGTGTTTTTCTGGATTATACACCATCATTAACAATAGCGTATACCCAGCAAAAGCACGTATGTTTAAAATACAACCTGATAGTAAAATATTTTTAAAAGTTATTTTTATTTACAGTATACGTCTACTTTTTTTTTGTCCGACAGCCACGAGAATATAAAACTTTGTGTTAGTAGTAAGACATAGGCAAAGAAAACTTCCTTACTTGTTTTGGTAATCGTATTATAAGACGAACTGAAATAAATAACCGCACTTATTTTGATCTAATCGTTTGTGGTGATCTATGCCTACGGTAAAGTGTAATTTTTCAACACCTGTCATAATATATAAAATAAGAAACCATCATGTGTATTGACCAATGCATTTTACCTCGGTTAGTCAGACTGTTGAGCAATATATAGGTAATTCAGAAACACAATGATTAGTTTCATTATTCTTGCATTCACGTTAAAGAAAAAATGTTTCGATCAGCTCATCAAATAAGGCTTCGAGACCATTTTTAATGAAAAGATCCATTACAAGTAAAACAGTTTCATAATAATTGCAATATTCACCTGACTAAGTGGTGTACTATTAACAAACTTTGAATGAATTAAAATATAGAGGATGAAAACCTTACGGATATCAAAGAAAAGCTAATTAATGGTGTAAAAACTAGGAAACAATAAAACCTAAAATTTAAAATTCGCTCTTAACTAACGTAACGTCAAAGTCTGGGCAAATTTAACTGCATACTTCTTTGCTTTACTCCAGTGCTGCAGACCAGACTCGAGAAAGACACGGTAGATATAAATTACTCTGGTAACGCCCGTTTTCCTGTGGGGAAGCGCTTTTTTAATTATTCCTTTCTCCTCTATCCCTTGACTCTGAATTTCATATGTATGCGCTGCTTTAATAACGATCTGGCTCTGAAGTTCCTGAGATTGAAATACACACAGAGCAGTAAAAATTTGCGCGACAAGAAGTATTTGTACGTAGCGCGTACCTTTCCTTTTTATCATTTGGCCGTAGCAGAAAAGAGTCACCACTGAAAATACTCGAAAACGTTAGTTGCCGATGGAAAGACTTCGGTTAGGTCAGGCCTTTGAGATTGGTGATCACGATAAGGCTAGGGTTTTTCTATGTGTACCTGCACTTTTTACTCTCTGGCATGCAAATTCTGATAGGCGACACCCTAATTGAATCGGTGAGATGAAAAAGGAAAACATTCCGTATTTTACCGAAAATTAACTGATATAGCCAATTTGTACTTCATATGTAGCTTCATTGACTGAGATAAAGAAAGAAAGGATTCTAGGAATCCTCACACAGCTAAAAGAGTTTGAATTTTGAAATTATATGTAAAAGTAAATCATTCCCTTTTTAACCTCAGCATTATGGCATAATTGGTAATTTGCCGTGAGAGTCGCTGCAGTAGTGTTTATTTTGTTTGTGTAGTCTACAGTATTGTAAATGTTCAACATATGCCATTGTAAATGTGTGGTTAGTACAGTGTTGGTATTATAACATAAAACATACTATTATAGTACGGCTCATTGAGATTAAAAAGGAAAACATTCCATCCACTTTGATTGCATATAACATTCAGTACATGAAATGTATTGTGCTTTTCAGGCAATGTTCCATTTCCTTGCATCCTAACAAACAAATGTCTAACTGTAAGATTTCCCATTCAACCTACAGTTTAGTGTAAAAACAGTTTTTCCTGTTTTCCCGAAAGTTGGCCAAAGTGGAATATTTTCCTTCTTTATCTCACCCATTCAATTTGACTCTCCGCTGAAAACTCTGAACCAATAATGAGTACGGCCACGAACTTTACGATGAAAGAATTTTGCCCCCCTTTGTTTCATTACCTTACTTGCACATCTGCAGCTATGTTTCGTAGTTAATGACTGTGTATCTTTGTGAAGCGCGTCTCTCATTTGACTGTGCCAATCACAACAAGGTACTGGAACACTGCACGTCTGTGATTTGCAGATAGAACCCAAGACACGTGAGAATTAAAACACCCTATCACTGACTATGTAGCAGAACTGCAGGGCGTGCACGTAAGGCACTGAAACAAACTGGGGAAATATTATTTTCGCAAAAAAAGTCCGTAGCCCTAATAATGAGTAAAAAGCATTAGGATGGCCATACGCAAAATTGGCAAATCAAAGGCTGACTTTTAACAGAACCGGTTGTCCCACTTCAAAGACGACAAGTTCTCGAGTATATGCAGTAATGTGATGTCTAACATGCTGCAGCGTCCGGCCAGTAAATTTTTAATTTGCCTATAAAATTTAAGAATATGGACTTCGACATCGAATAGGTGACAAACGAAATCTGTACACAGGCTTTTCAATTCTTTCGAAATAATGTTAGGGTTATTATGTACACGCGTAAAGAGTTCAGTTCTCAGAAAACGTTCGTGATTGCTTAAAAAAAATAAACAGGCACGTGTTACTGTTCTCTTGGGTAATGTGAAACAGCCAGTAAAGAATGGAGTTTGGAAATATATTTAGTCAACTCTTCACAACTAGGTCTAAAGCACTAATGAGAATGAAGCAGTGAAAAAATGCTATGGCGGGGAGGAAGGGGGAAAGGAGAACCCCGAAAAAAACCACCAACCTATGGCAACGTCCACCACGTTCCCTTACGCGAAACTCTAGAGCGACCGTAACCGAACCGAGGCACATGGTTTGACCATTATTCCTTCGCGACCTTCTTGCCAATTAGAAACCAGCTAGAAAGTCTTCTGTCATCCTGTTTGTACGAGAAGTAACCAGCGTAACTAATGAGCCTACTTTCCTCACTGTGGGTACAAATAACCCAATAAGGTCAACTCGATCATATAGATATCGATATGGAACAGTGCATAAGTTTATTTATTTCACACTATCTTATTACCTAGCGAACCAACCACATTTAAAACTAGTTAAATCAAAGTTTGTAAAATATAAAGTTTCTAAATATTAAATTTTGTTACAGTCGGTCAAGTAGTTCTTTAAATACATGTATTACAAATTATAGTTCATGTCGCAAGATCTTTCAATTTCCGGAATGTACAGTACATACCAAATTACGGCATAAACAAATAACATTGAATCCTGTTGCCTCACTTGGTACTGAATGTATAAAATTTAGGAAAATTATTCCGCGAATTTCTCGCGTGATTAAAAAGTTATTCTCAAGGACACTATTTGGCTAATATAAACACGGTACTAACAAAATACATAAAAGTCCAGTCATCTTACTAAGTATTACATGTTTACCGAGTTTCGATTAAATTCAATAAAATATTTTCTAAGATGTCATATTACGAAAGAAAAAAAAAATATATATATAATGGCCGCCATAAAAAATGTTTACTACTGACAACTCTATGCTAATTTGTAGAGACCGGAAAAATTCGCGGGGTCACTGACCTGTTGGGCTAGCCTCCAAGAACATGTGTGTATACAAGCAGACATTATCTGCTCACTGGCTGCTCGATGACGTAATGAAATGGGCCTACATTTAGTTGCTTCTGTAATATTGGCTAAGCGACTTCCAGGAAGTATCAAATAAGTCACGGGCCAATTGCGAAAGTGGCACGAACTTACAGTTGTTGGAATTCTAGCTTGGTACCAAAAGAAAACGCGAATTTTTCAGGTCTCTACTAATTTGTTATAACTAGTTATCATTTTTTCAGTCAAATTGCATACAGGATATTCCATAAATATGGCAAGAGACCTCTGAATATAATGTGATATACTATTTAATTGTTTCGTTTTACTGCGGCAATAAACAGAGACCGAATCACACTAAGGCTTCTTATTGGCTGCCCGCTACATTGCGCAGGCATGGATTTAGTTGCTACTTTATTATTGGTTCAGCGTTTTCCAAGAGTTACAAATAAGCCAAGGCCAATAACGAAACCCACACGAACATACAACGGTTTAAATTCTAGCTTCTGGCCAAATAAAAATTTGAATTTTCAGACCCCGAGCATTAAATATAGTACTACAGATATTTTTGAAATAGTCTGTGAGAATAAAGGGAGATCCGCCAACTGAAGGACGTCCTTTTCAAAATCCACCGAATATTTACCAACTCACGTAACCCTTATTGGATGGTCTTACGCCTAATTCACAAGAAGCGAGTGTATCAGGAGGGCTAGCCCATACCGCGGCAACGAAGTTATGAAAGAGATATGTTATTTATTCTAATATCAGGAAGACGTTCAGTTTTACTTATACCCTTACAACTAGTGTACATCTAAAGCGTTCCTGCAATTACAACCACTATCGAATACAGATAAAGATGTTTTGTAAAAGAAGGCAGAGTTTCACCAAGAAATACTGCTTCGACAAAATGAGAATTCATTAATATAATGTCCATGTGTTGCAGATATACGTGCCATATTTATAAAAACATTACAAATATTCTTTTATTTAGGAAAGATTAAATTATAAATAACGAAAAAATACAAATTTCCATGTGGTAATTGAACTAGTAGATTTGAAAATGTGTATCACCTGTCACGAAAAGTTTCAAATCCTTATTTCACACAGGAATAAACTATAACCAAGTAATATATTTACCTTTTTCGCAGTTACCTGAAACACAGATGAAGTTCAGTCCATGGAAGAAAAACTTGCCATCATTAAATGACATGCATTTTAACACAAACACTTAGTAGAACGAATAATTTAAAGCTCTTAAAAGTTCAGAAATTGTCGTACTAAGTCTGTCGCAACAGAAGTGAATGATTTTGACGTACGCTATTGTAGCACTACACCGGCGTACAGTACATCAATGCTTTTACAAAAATCCCCTACTGTTATAGGGTGCTGTTTTAATCAGTTCTTGTTTTAAAATGAATATTACTAAGTGTAATTTTAAGCAGTTGTAAAATGAATACGATAATGTTGGCTTCATATATATGTAAAAAAATAATTGAATAAGTCATTTGAGAAAAAACATAAGTCAATTTTCTACCAAAATGAGCGGATTTCATAATTTTGTACAGAGGTAAATACACGTATTATATAACCACGTTAAGCTTTATTTACGACTGTAGCAAGGCACTGAACTATGAGTTAATTTGAGAAACATAATATTTCATTAATTACATCTGCACAAAATTATAAAACTCACAACTCGTTTTGGTTGAAAATTGACTTATGTTGTTTCTAAACTGAGTGATTTAATTTACTTAGGTCTTACATGTAAAGGAAGGCCAGTAAAATTTACTTGGCAAGCATAAGGAGGAATTCAGTTACACGTAATGTAAATTTCGTTCGCGTGAAAGATATACTAATCTAATTAATTACTGTAAAAAATTATCTACAGAAGTTTGAAGGATCGCCTGAAGAATAGCACTACCAAGCCGCTCATACATAAAAAAGACCAAATGTAAATCTACGTCGCCATACTGCCGACATAATAGTACTATAAGTATTATATTTACTGTGTTTATAAGCATTTCAGTTTTCGTTATTGTAGTACAGTAGTTATTTTATACATATGTACATAAAAAGTTATCGCAGGAAAAATAAAATAGTGTCAAGCCGAAGCAGGGAGATAGATAAACTCAACGGCTATTAGAAATATCTGCATTATTTAATCCGATAATTGATGGTTAAGGAATTATGAATATTTTCTGTGTTTTGTGTGTTACTCGCAAATTGGCAAGAAATAGTAAAAAGACTTAAAAAACTGTGATAGACACCTGAGTATTTGAGTCATTTTATCAGACAGACGGGCCAGCCTGATGCAGTGACATTTACATACCGTCGCATCGCGCTTATAAAAAAATCGACAAAATCAAAATTGTCGGAACGCTAGTCTTTCTGTAACATTTAGAGATGAAATGTTTAAAATAAACTGGCATTGACTGTTTTCTCACGAATTTCAAATCAGTCTTGTTTTATCGGCTATGTGCTCGTAAGTTTTGTCGCCTTAATGGAAGGGGTTTATTGCAAAAATTTGGATCAAACTGCAGTGTAAATTTTAAGTTCGGGGCATGGCATGAATAAAAAATATAATTATTTGCCTAGGAGTTTACTCATTACGAACTACTCGTTGTAACAGACCACACCCTTTGTCCAGGAGAGCGAAACTGTTACCATATAGGAACAAGCGGTATACGACTCTGGTCTCAGCGACGGCCTACAAAGCTACCAAATGTTGAAATGTTCTCGTTTTTCTTTCCTGGCTAGTTCCGTTGGTATCTTAAGAATGATCAGGGGACATTAATGTTATGAGGACACAGAACTATTTTCGTGCTAAACAAAAGTGCGTAGTCCTTTTCACTTTTATTTCAATGACCGGGCACTTTACAGATTCACTAAAAAATAACTGCCTTTCCGTTTTCTACCCAGTGCGGTTACGGTGAAGAAAAACCTCGTAAAAAATTCACGCACTGCGAACTCCGGAGAAACGTTTTGAAAAACGGCGAGCAGAGAACACTTTTCGCGGTGTGGCATTATATGGGAAGTGCCGCGGCATTTCACAACCACAACGGCCTACATCCGTGCGTGGAAGCAATTTTGCAGAAAAAGGTTAAACCCGAAAAATAAAAAATTAAAATACTAACAGAAGTTAAGGCCCGGGTGCTACGCCTGGATGGAACGTTTGTGTCTACCGACGAATAATTCAAGTGTCCGTACTCGAGCAGACATCAGTTAACAGTCACATCGCTACGATTAATGCGAGGAGGCAAATAATGATTGGTCAGACCTAAATCAGCTACTGCGCACTAAATTGCCAAGTCAGCCAATCACAGGCCACGTGGCTGACGAAGTTTCGTAACTGTTTTCATCAGATTACGGACGTCATGCGACCTATTGCGACATAAAGGCTGATGAATTACAAAACTTCCACAACGTACTCGATCAGGAATAGTCTGCTGTCCTGGCTTACGTAAAAACAAAAAATAAATAAAGGTATACAGTCATACCGTCGGGCCATTTGTCAATATCGAGTTTTATTTTGTTCGTAATTTAACTTTAAAATTAATTCATTAATAAAATAATTCAATAAATGCACAATGTTTCTTTCTACAAAACAGCTGTAACCTTCGGAACAAAAGAAATATCAAAATTATTACCACATAACCAACAAATATATATTTTGCTAATAAAAAAATTTAAAATTTAAATGTCAGCTGTGGGCATGCGACGCTACAACGTGCCCTTGTGGAAGCAATCGTACGTACTACGTGTTGTTGTTTCGGATGGTCTTCTGCCTCTCTGCTTCGGCTTGGCGATTCTTCCTTAGAAACAAAATATATGTAACTATAACTTAACTCATGCGCACAATATACAAACCCTTTAATCTCCACGAATTCCCCCTACGTGTCTAAATACGGTGTTGTTTATTTAGAGTCAGTCATCCTTTAGGAACGATAAACTCAGAAACATGACACAGTCGACTAAAGTCTAGTTATGTTTATTTGTACACTTAATAAACGCCTGATCATTTTTGTTCATTATTTACCGCACAATCTGCCAAAACATGTTGGGTTTACCATTAAAGCAGCAAGTCTAGCCACGTTATATGCTGTGCGCGGAAACACGCGAAATCATATGACACTGAGTAGTTTCGTCATTTCATAAATTGGAGGTTGTAAGTCACGTAACATATTTTTAACCCCCGACGCGAAAAGAGGGGTGTTATAAGTTTGACGTGTCTGTGTGTCTGTCTGGCATCGTAGCTCCTAAAGGAATGGACCAATTTTTTATGCAGTTTTTTTTTATTATTCAAGGAAATTTGTTCATCCGCTTAAAGATAATCATCTCTTTTCTAGTTTATATTTGGTTGAATGTGAGTAATTCTACTGGTTTGATAGATTTAAAATTAGAATCCTGTGAATAAGATATATATATATATATATATATATATATATATATATATATATATATGCGAGTTATAGCTATAGTGTACCATAATTTTCCACCAATGCGAAAGTATTTTTTCTCATTGGTTTAGGAATGTGTCTCTTATCACTTGTGTAGTTTTTTATTATTATTTTCTTTGAAAAACAAATTTACGCTTTAACAGTTGTTCAGTACCACTACAGAGACACGTGGATATTTGTTAGATACACACAAATGTTGGTTTTTCCAAAATTTAGAAAGCTACATGGTGAACAGTCAAAATAAATAACATAAAGGAAGAATTCAGAACGTACCGAGTTGGTCGTGAACCGAGTATGACATGAATTCAAGCAATCCTACGTGACTGTAACGCAAAGTGACTTATTAGCAAGATATGCATGACTGACATTTCTTTAAAATTCAATAAAATCCTCAAAATTCCACTGAAAGCGAGGAAGGGAAATATACATGATGCATGTGGTGAGAGGTTAGAAACGCTAATGAAGCTCCCATCTTCCATTGTTCTGGTTTGTTTGCCTTACGTAACTTTCGCTTATACGATGTCTCCAAAACGCACACTTCTAAATCTTCCAAGTCTTTGCTTAAAGGCTTTGTCGCCGGCTGCGAAGAGAGCGCCCTTTCTTGTTCTCTAATCAGCTGAAACTTTACTAGGCCGAATCAAAAGGACAAATACTTTGTATTTTTCCAGCTCTGATGGGTAAAGCAAACGCTTTACTCTGTGTTTGACGAAAAGATTACCATACTAAAGATGAAAGTGAGGGAGGGTGCCTTTTCACTTCAAAAGGAAAGCGTTAAAAATTAATTTACGACGTAGAAGAAAAAGTCTTAAGAGTTGTTTAAATAAAATATGAGATGAGAAAGTTTCTTTACATATCTTATGTATCTTGATAATTTGTGTAAAGGAAAAGATGATTCACGCTAACTGTAGCAATGTTTCTTTTTTTTTTTTTTTTTTTTAAATTGTTTATAACTGAAAGAAAAATATATCTAGCCACAGTTGTCAAGGAGAAGACGCGCGCTAGTCAACTATTGTACTGAAAAAAAAAAAAAAAATAAAAACTACAAACATTAACTTACCAAAAGTACACAAGTGTTATAATACCAGTCAAAATTAAGCGTTGTAACTAATTATCCTACAACGTTTTAGTTAAACTTGCATTTTCAGATGCTTTGAGCCGCAATAACAAGTATTCATATTTTACGGTGCGCAATATCCGATAATCAAATCCGTTTTTCACCTGCACAATGTCCTTGTAAATTACCCAGCTGTATGTTGCTATCATGGTTACACGCCAGTTTCCCTAGTATTATTTTTCCCGTTTTTTTTTTTCCCCTTGACGGAACGTTTCCCACTGTCCTCCTTTTACAGCACCAAAGTTTTCTAGGAAAACGTCAAGGTGAGGGGCCAAAAAGTGCACTTTCAAACTCGTGGAGAACACTTAGGCCGGTATTCCTAAACACAAGGTACTACATATGTGCTACCATCTCAGGTTCCAGTAAAGCAATGGTCGTGATCTAACGCGCGCCCGTATTCCTAAACGTTCTGAGATGGTATCGGTTAAGTCACGGATTATTATTTACCGTCCCATGTGTGGCTATAAACAAATTAAGGCGACGTTAGGCAGTGCTTTTTATTGACCAAGTATCAGTAATATTCAACAGCTATTTAATCAAAATACGTTAATTTTTTACATTTATAACGTAATGTATTACATGTTTAATTGTATTAAACTAGAAATAATCATAAATGTAGTAATATGGATTTAATATTTTTTTTGCATGAGATATTTCAAACTAATTTTTTGAAGACACGCGTTGTTTATATTAGCCTATCAAAACGCTGGCAATGTGAGTACCGATGTTTTCTTGATCACATGAGTTATCTACACTAACCACGCATCTGAAAATCACCAAACTCGGTACATATGTTTGAAATTAACGTATTTTTAATATATCATATTCAGTTTTAAACACGGGGTGATTCAGGATAGATTTAATTAGTATCGCGTGGAGAAATTTATGATAAAGTAAATCTAAAATGTAATTTCAATGTTTCCGTGAAATGAATTATACTTAAAAATTGAACTCAATATTTTTCTTCTTTTAATATAATAAACTACCTGATCTTTAATTGTATTGACACTATTCAGAGTGTTATTTTGCTTTACATTTTAAGAAATTTCATTTTGTGATTATATTCAGGTTAACATTACTACCACTATAATTCACTTCACAGAAAAATTTGAGGACATATTTTCGACACATTTTTATAAGCTATCGCCAAGTTAAATTATCACACTTTGTCCCACATAACTAAGAAGGGAATTGTCTATTTAATGTTATTTGACGATTCAAAGTTTATAATAATAAACGTCCTCTATTTTCCAAAATTTTATGTCACGAATTTTTTTCTATAACAACTCGGCCGACTCTAAGGAAATTTAATATTAAAACCTGTATTTTTCATATTTTGGTTTAATTAGTTCCAGTTGTTGCAGGTTCACTACGTTAGAAAATGGCATCACATTAAGAATGAAATATATTTTAGTATGTTTATATCTACATGATCAATGTGAATATTTTATTTTTGTTTATTTGCACCAAATTGCGGAAAGTAATCTTATTACTTAAGATTAAACTTTCTCGGTATATGCACATATCATTCGCAGATTAGTGTACAAGTGTGTTTACTTTCAAAATAAAAATGTAATTTTTTTAATGTGGTCATTACCTTGAGATTTTCCTCTCTACGAAGGACCGAAAAAAATGTTACGGTTAGAGCGGCATTTACACGCCTTTTAAATGTCCTATCATTTCTATGCACAGCTACTGAACCAGCGAGTAGATTTTTTACCGTACAAACAGCTTTTTGAATTACGCTTTTACGAATCTGTAATTTATTTTGATATATTTAATTAAATTTGTATTTAGAACGGCATGAAAATTGAGATATTTTTACAAATTTAAAAGCTTAAATACTGTATTTATAGCACGCTAGCTGTGGCTATCTTTAATACTGACTGCAATTTACAGGGGGGGGGGAATCATGTCAACTTATTTTTGAGTTATTTTAATGCTTAGAAACTATATTTAGGAAAATAAACATTAATTTCATTTTTACCTTACTGTGCTGCATAATATTAAAAAAAAAAAAGGAAAAAAGTAAATTCGAGAGACCTGGACTCGAACCCAAACTAAATAGCTATCAATCCGCTGCCCTACCGGTTTTTTTTTCTCGAACCCAAACTAAATAGCTATCAATCCGATGCCCTACCGTTTTTTTTTTTTATGTTTGGCTCCTTGGAGGTTGCAACATCGCCAACGAGCCAAACATCCCCCCTTTACAGCTTTAGTATTTGACAATTCCCCAGTAGTGACAGTATTTGGTGACTCTGACGATTGAAAAAACGCTAACGGACAAACACAAATTTTTCACCCAGCCAGACCTGGGAATCGAACCCAGAACCCCTCGTATCCAAGTCGGTCGCTAAACCAACTGAGCTACGGGAGGTCGGCACTGAGCTACCGAATCTGTCACGTAACAACGTCCAAAATAATGCATGCACACTGCAATGCTTTGGAAACCACAAATTTGTTGATTTTGGACTATTTGGGCTTATAAAATGCTAGTGGGTTATTATTTAGTATCCCTGCTGACACAAAGTTTCATTTTCTGTTTGGTTCGACTGTTTTTATTTTCTTTATTATTATTAAAAACTATATTGGTCCAGCAAGCGGTAAAATACGTTGTAACGTGTGCAGCCGTCTGTAGGGCTAAACGTACTGCGCATGCGTAATTATATTAGGGTAAGGAAATGTCACTGATTAGTTATGAATAAGCAATGTCCTGAACCTAAACCCTTATAAAAACTTTTAGGAATACCGATAAGGCCTAGACATGACATATGCTGCACCTAAACCCTTACAAAAATGTTTAGAAATACCGGCCTACATGTTAAAATTATGTCAGCATGTTTTGTACTGTGCCTCTGCATTAAGGATCTTTCTGGTTTCCTAGAAACTTCCTGACTTCAGACTTTCCACTTTTTCAGCTCTATTAATGTGAGTGAGATATTATGTTCAGCGTTCAACATCGAGGTCTTTAACGCAGGTGAGGGGGTGACATGCTGTGAGTATGGAGCAGCGCCGGAATGAAAGGGCGGAGAAACGGGAGATCCCCGAGAAAACCCGCCGACCAGCTTCATTGTCCGGCACGATTCCCACATGCGAAAATCCGGGGACCGACCCCGCCGGGAATCGAACCCGGATCGCCTTGGTGGGAGGCGAGAGGTAGCTATATTAATGTTTTACCCCTAAACGAGAGCAGATATAAATCTGTCTGACAGTTTTGTCTAAGATCGTCTTCTCCATGTTGACTGATATTTTTCAAGGCAGTAAATACTATGGTTTTAGTTAATTATGTATTTAACGAGGTTCTGGTTAATTGACTTTTTATCGAAACCGTATAATTTATTGTTTTGAAAAAAATAGCTAACTCGGCACACGAAGCAAGGGTATTTTTGAAAACTTCTTGCTGTCCAAACAATGACATCATAGCCCTTTCGAGTATCCACACATGACCTATCCATCGTCGTTGTAGGTATTTTTTTTTTTATTTCGTTGATTTACATCGTAAATTTAAGACGTTGGATCTGTAAAAATTCAAAATTTTATATTTGTGTCAAACACTGTTCAACTTTTATACATCAGATAATATGTCATTTCCCCAAATAAAAAAAAATTTGGTCCAATAGTTTTAGCATAATCACCTCTCAAAGTCACAAAATGGCAGTTGCGGTGTAGCCAAAATAATAAAAAAAATAATTAACTTGCAGAAACAAGATAATTTATATTGATACTAAATTATGTGAGTTACTTCAAGACACTTTTGTAAACACAAAGCGATACATTTTTGTATTTTTTAAAATGGATGAAAATTAGTACATAACTTTGACTTCTGGCTACTACTGAAATTTTCAAATCTAACTTTTGTCAAACATGTCATAAAATACATTGATACACTGACTTTCAGTTCCTGTAATTTTTAATTAATTAGGTAATTAATTTTTTGATTTTGGCTACATCGCATATGACAATTTTGTGATTGATGAGCGATTATACAAAAATTATTGGGCCTAATTATTTTTTTTTGGGGGGGGGGGGAATTGCGGGTTATATGATGTGAAAAAGTTGAACAGTGTTTGGCACAAATACAAAAAATTAAATTTTACGGGTCCAAAGCTCTTAAGAATTGGGGAAAGCAGTTTAGCAACAGATAACAGAAAATTCTTTCGATAAATTAAATAACTGCTTACTTATTGAACCAATAAATACCTACGCTTACATAGACCTGTATTGCATACGACGCGTGTACCGTAGGTGGATGTGTAAAACGAGCCTTGGGATGCTATGTTAACCTCGTCAGCAAAAATATTGAACACGAAAATTATATTCACGACCAATTTCAAGACTTTAGCTTAAGCAGTTATATAAACATCCCTAATGTACCGTTAGTAATATGAAATAAGAAATTTGGAGAGAGAAAAAAGATGTAGGCCTATATAAACGTACGAATAACAGTCATTTTGGGAGACAGATATTTTCAGGTTGTTGTTATTATTATTTCTAGCCTACATTCCGTAGGAAAAAGTAGACGTATTATATCACCTTCCAGTGTGTATATGTGTGTGTGACCCCTAAAAAACTTTTGAACCAGTGGACTTAATCAATTTCATCAAACTTTGTACACGTATAGTACTTTGTAATCTGACTTGACATTTATATATTTCGTTAACGGCCTGTTCATATTTTCAAAATGGTGGCAATTTTAGAATTTAACGGTCAAGCTAAATATCTAAGGAACCGTACTTTAGAGTTTCATCAAATTTGGTGCACGTACTACATATGAAGCTGGCTTGACTTTTGCCTCTCTAGTTCATTATTTTGAAATATTCTAAGAACGGCGGCTATTTATTTATCTTTGTGTTAGATAGACATCTCAGAAATTTTTTTCTCAATTTCATTAAACTGGATACTCGTATATTACTCAGCAATCTTACCTATACTATATTTCGTGTATCATACGTCTACATCAATAATATAATTTAATATTACCAGATTATGTAAACAATTTTAACTCCCAGGGTTAATTTTCACCCACTTTGAGTAAAAGTAGGCTTATCAGTTATGCTGGTAACTTATCATTTTTTGTTACTTTTATTATTACCATCATCTTCATCATCATCATCACCCTAATACCTGGTTCCCGACTGACAGCAAAATTTTGGTAAACCCTTACTTAAAGAAATCATTATATAATTGCGGAAATTTTAGAGGCATATCTCTAGGTTTTTCTACTATGCTGGGTACGCGGTAGACGAGTGGTCAGATCACTCGCCTTACACCAAGGCGAATCTGGTTCGATTTCCGGCTGGGTCAGCTCCCTGGAGTTTCGCATGTGGGAATCGTGCCAGACGATGCCGCTGGTCGGCGGGTTTTCTCGGGGTTCTGGTTCCCCCCTCCCCTTCAATTCCGGCACCGCTCCATACACCACATCACCTCTCCCCAGCGCTAAATATATAGATGTTAAGTGCTGAGTAAAATCTCTTCACTCTTTCTACTAAGCTCGTTCAGCAGCAAACGTCTTGAGGTGTCCGTGGTTCCTCAACACCCTCGGATGACCTCTGTCTTAAATTATATATGTGTCTTTGCTAAGTAATTACCGTCATTGCCTGTATTTATATCTTTTTTCGTCTTATCTTATCTATGGAAGAAATTTTAAAGTTCACTAAAATATCCTAAAAAATTTTGTATTTTTTTTTTATTTCCTTTAAAACAGCGCCATTTATTTCAAAATATTTACAAGTAAAGAGTTAAGTTTGAACCTAAAATTTCCAAGGAGCATCATATTTACATTCGCTCTCGCCTATATTAATTTCACAAGTCTCATCAATGGAACGCTTCCCCAACCCATCATCTACGGTTTCTGCAAAGGTCATTAACATATAATTAACACTCCATCCACCACCATGCGCTATTATCGTCCATAGTTAGTCTATTCTTCTGCCCTTAACTAGGCTGAATGAAAACTAATTAAAAATCACACTCCGGCGACCGCGCGATTCTCTGAATAGAGACCAAAAACTCGGTCGAACGGGGCGGTATTTCCGTTGTTAAAAGGGAGTATACGCTAATTAAATTCTCTGATTTTCGCCCAGCATCAAAGACTTGTCCCTTAATCAATTTTGTAAATGAAAGTGAGAGTTATTTTAATATGATTAAAACATAGAAATTCATTATGAGCAACAAAAAATTTAATTATAACTTACAATTTATTTATCGTTTTTTATTTGTAAGATATACAGAATGTTCACAAAAACTGACAAACTCCGGTAGGTGATTCCTTGTGAAAAATAAAGCAGGTAATAGGCAATACATTTTGTACGTAACCGAAATATCACAGGAGTAATTCGTCTTTGAAAATCAAATTTTTAAACTATGATTTCCCCACAAACCGAACACTGATTGACGTAAACTGACCAAACTCAAGATATTACTTCATGACAATACGGCCGACAAACCAACAGTAAACGCCAGTTGATACACTAAATCCTTACGAAAATAAAAGAGGTGGCCACCCTTAAATTGCTGACAACTTTTATAACGTAAGGATAATCCAACATTTAAAAGTGAAAAATTGGGTAATGTGAAATTAATAATGAAAAAGGTCATCTTGTAGCGACTGTCTAAGACGCCTAGTTATCGTGCTAAACGCACGTCAATTTTTGGTGTGGTGACACAGGGCCTAGTGCAAAATATGACTTTAACAAGCCACTACGCTAAAACTATGAGAGATAAGAAAATTTAATAAGAGCCAAATTTAGTAACATTTTGTGTCTAAAATAAGAAAAAAAATATCTCGTACAAATAAAAATTAAAATAATGGTGATCAAAATTGCGGTAGACCACGCCCTTAAACTTTTACTTGTGGGATTATGTAAAGCAACATGTGTACAGTGAACGTATCAACGACGTTAATAATTTTAAACATATAAGCACAGACGTTATTCACTCTGTTACACCAGACGTCCTTAACCGTGCGTGGGAAGAACTTGAATATCGTTTATATCTGTTGTAGGGCAACAAATGGAAGCCACATCGAACTCCACTGAATTGGTACGAAACTTGGTGAGTTTTCCTTTCATTTGGTGTAGATTTTACATTTATATCTTGTTTCACAGATTTCTTGTGACCGATCAGAAGTGCACCGTGAGTTTACGGGCATACTGTATATTTTATGGAGTGTATGTCACGAAATGGACGTCTGATCACGTTTCGAGCATGGTAGAAAGGGTTAAGATCGGAGGCTTTTGTCGGACTATAAGAATAGTTGCTATCCTTGCTTACCATGCAGACATTCGCATAATAAAGTATGTTTTCATACGTACGCACCAACAAAAATGTTAACACGAATTTCTACCATGGAATATCTGATGACTTGCTGTTAGAAGCACATCTGAATCGCTTTCGAACACACTGGGGTGTGCAATACACAAATCAGCCCGACACACAGGTATCGCTACATCCGTAATGGCCTCTAGAATGACGTTAACGGGAAAACTCCTCCGCTACCGTATTCGCGTTCTGTGAACATGTTGCAATTTACTACGATGTCTCGTTCGAAAACACGGCGCCACTGTTCCCTGATCTAAGCTCAACTATTAAACTATGGTAATTGGGTAGTGTTGTGGGAAGTGACCTAGTGGATGCATACGGCAGGCCACAGGACATACAATCAGTGGCACAACAACAAGGGGATGGATCGAAAGGTATATTGTCCCCTCCGAATCCTTGAAGCAGAGGCAAATCGTAATAAATCTACCTGTCTACTTAAAATAAGTTTATATATGTTCTTTACTCTAGTAATATGTAATTTACAGTAATTTTATTATTGAAAAATCTGTTACCCAAGAGGGTGACCATTGTACCTTCTGCTAATGGGTGAAAACTATTAAAGCAATTATTACCGTTCCCCCCCCCCTTTTTTTTCTCTCTTGGGAATTAGAATCGTCGTCTGATGGTTTGACTCGGTAACTTTTTCTGGCTTCAAAACACTACGAAACTTCATGGCCGAAGGACTGGAAGGGCTGATTGAATATTCACCTGACAGAGCCGCCAGACAACTCTGGAAACATCTGCGTGAAGATTCTTGAAGCCATTACGGCTGAGTGCAACAACATACTGCACATTAATAACACACCACGTAAACGGCTGTTGTTAAGGGGGAGAACTAGATGCGAAATTTTATTTATCGATTTTCTGCAACAACTTCTATTTTAAAATGTTTTTGGTAAATGTGGCAATGTTGAGGCATTGAAGATATTTGTGATCAATTTTGGAGATCATAATAGTTCATCCTATATTGGACTTGTAATCATTCTTGAAAGTTAACCTTTAATTCTCTTGCAATGATTCTGCATGACATATTAATGAAATATTTCTTTATTATTTATGTCAAGCAGTTTATCAAGAAGATCCTATGTCTTGTCAAAGAGAAAATTTGATAACACAACCTGAATAAATGTTATGGCTCGAAAAGAAAGATACAAAAAATGTTCTACCACTCCTCCTTAATCTGTCTGCTTGCAGCTCTGTATAGCATCCTACACGAACGCCACTCAGCTTGGAAACAAGACACGATAATGTTTTAATAAAAGTGTGATTGAACGTATCTTCTTCACCTAATTTATAAATAGGAACCATAGAGCGTAATTAGGAACATAAATTGCTGACTTAAATAGCAAATTTTTGGAACTAAGTACTCGAATTTAGTAACATATAGGACCTCAAAAGTTCTAGTGAATCATTAAATACTGTAGTTGGTGTAATACAAATTTGCTTGATTTTGATGACACTTCTCGTCTGAGAAGAATGCCTGTAAACAGGGGTGCAGAGATGTTTTTTCCAGAAAGTCAGGATAGTTTAAAGTTTAAAACAATGGAGCCGGCAGTCATATTTCTCAGTAGAAGAAACGTCAAAATTTAGACAAACGATTACAGTACAGACTATAATAGGTAACTGAATCAGTCAATTGATAACGTAAGTCAGTTTTCTACCTAAATGAGTTAAAGATTTTAAAACTTTGTACGGAGGTAAGTACACATATAATTAATAATTAACTGGCATTTTCAAATGTATCAAGGCGCTGAACTATGAGTCATTTGAGAGCTACTATATTTAATTGACTACCTCTGTACAAAAATATAAAACTCACAACTCGGGTTGGTAGAAAATTAACTTGTGTTGTTTCTCAAATTATTGATTAGATTTGAAAAAGCAGTTCACATGTGTCGCGGATTCAGAACTGGTGACTTGGGAGCAGTTTCAGTGAATGCTGCAGCTGAACGGAACACGTGGAGAGAGGTGACAACCAAATTACATGCGGCATCGATTAACTCAACCCTCCTTATCCGGGAATTCTAGTAATGCGTCCCGCCTGTGGTAATCTCCGGTCGTTAGGGGCCGCTCGTCCGCTGATCGGCTGCAGAGGAGCACTGAAGAGGTAATGCCAGTTGTTACTTGCCGCCACAAATTACAGTGGCTTACCAGCCATGTCGAGGGTCCCTCAGACACCTCACTTGGGTAGGCAAGGTAAGTGGGCTTTACGTCTCGTCGACACCGAGGTCATTAGAGACGGTGAGAGACTACTTAGTACAATGACAGCAGCTGGGAGAGGAGTCGGCCATGGCCTTTGATAAGGAACTATCCAAGCATTCCCCTATAGCGGTTTCGGGAAACCTGGTAAACCGAAATCAGGATGGCCAGAGCCGGAGATCGAACGTGGGTCCTCCCGGATGCTAGTCCATAGTGTAACAGTTGCGCCACCTCGCTCCGACGTTGGTAGGGAAAAACCAGAAGTTGCGTGTGTAACAGTTTGCAGCAGTGAAACAATATTTACTGACACTGAAACAAACAAAGTAAAACTAATTTTTGCCGACTAACTTAAAATTTTGGTGATATGAAAATAATATTTGATTTACAAAACCAAACTTTCAAATTCAACAAAATTTTTTTTAATTCGACATTTTTTAACAACAACGAAAAATAATTTAAGTTAATGAAACCCTGCGCAAGAACCAGACATTCTATCTAAAACTTAACATTGAATGACTAAACTCTGCATATTCCTTTACTGCAAATAAACAACTGCTTTTACATTGTAAAAAAATACTATTTGCGGTGAGTTATGAAAATTAGTACCTTGAGTCCTTATACAAAATGTAATTTTTTTAACTGATGACTAATATACATGTCCTGTTGATTTATTCGAGTTTTATGCTAAATTTTTGCAAATTTCATCTATCATACCCATTTTATTTATATATTATTACAATATTAAGCTCATGTTACCTGATTACTTGATTTTTTTTGCTGATTATATGAACAATATACAGAGAGAAAATACTTATGAGAACTGTCCAAACTATTAAAGAATTGTCAACATCAATGTTATAAGTTTCTAAATAATTAATTTTAATACCAAAGGCTCGTTGGATTCAGAAGCACGTCTTCAACTCAGTCAATAATTCAGAAAATATTCAAAATATTTAAGTATCTTCGATTGTTATACTCTTTGTTAGAACGCTATAGCTATACCGTACGTTGAAAATATACAGAAGAAGAAAACTAAAATCGTTTGTTTCGAACAGACAAATCTCGGTTGAGCTACAGACAGCTTCGTCAATTCTACGGAAATGTAATGATCCTTGCTTGTTAACTGCTATTTATTAACCCCTAAATAACAACACCAAATACGTCTTAGCAACTTTAATTACGATTTAGCACATTTTCCCCTGTTAGTGGCGAAACTGTTCAATTTCTGAAAGGTGTGACTTATATACTTCCTGCGCAAGATTCTGCATGCTCTATCATTCCACTATAACACCCTCGCGAGAATATAGGATGTCCTGGTTTATTAAAATACCAAAACGTAACCGCTGTACTAATTATTACACAATATTTAAATTAAAATAAGACAATAAACTTAACTTTGTTTGACTTAACAAAGTTCATTAAGGGCGTCGTTTACCTCAGCAGGGAGCAGAGCTGTAAACAAGCTCTTGTCAGGCGTTCCGTAATAACACGTGAGGAAATATGTTTCATGTGGTCCAAATATCGAACATTTTCGTGGTAAATAAATGTTTAAAGACTCCAAACAGAGAAAAAGTATGAGGGTTAAGTTGGGAGATCTTTATGACAATGTGATTTGGCATTTTCCGATCTAACGTCCTTAAATCGCCTCCTTTAAAACCCGGTAAAATTTCGATATGTTAATCACAGTCTTGTTATTTTTGAACGATTCTTGCAATGGGGGCATGTTACAAACTAAATAAGTATTTTGGACATACGCCATTGCAGCAAACGGTGTGTGACAGATAACCAGCGAATACACACAAACAGACAAGTAAACAAACTAAAGTACTTTGTTTGCAACGACTTCTACTCTACGTCCAGTTTTTTGTCGTTCGTTTCGTTTTGTCTGTTTGTTGTTAACTATTTTTGTCTGTTTCGTACTTACTGACGGAATTCCTTTTGTGGAATATTCTGAGTTATTTATTTATTGTATCCTTGGTTTGTTTTTTGGTGCTTGGATGCTCGTTTGTGTTATTTTCTTGTAAATTACTGATGGAATTCCTTGTGGAATTGTGTATGTTTACCTTCTTTGCCCATTGCTAACAAAGTAATTTTCTTTGTTTACTTGTCTGTTTGTTTGTGTGTATTCTCTGGTTTTCTGTGACTCACCATTTGCTGCAATGGCGTATGTATGTCTAAAATAATTCCTTAGTTTGTAATCGCAGTCTTGTTGAACACATTGTTACCTCTGTCGTAAGTTGTTGAACCACTCGGCCTTCGGTAAGTATGCACTTCCTTGAGCATTACTAAGGGAAACAAAAGAAAAATATATAGGTGGTATTACGAACTTAATAGTGACTGTACAGCAATCTAATACACTACCATTAATGGCTCTCGCATTGTAGACCATTACTTCTGGATACATTTTATCCGTATACATAAGGTAGTACTAACAAATAAATTTCGATATAGTTTAATGTAATACTAAAAGCTGCTTCCCTATCACAATCAGAGCATGAATTTTTGCCTCCACGAGGGAAACCTTCCTCACAATACACAGAGTACTTACTTATTAACTGACGATTCAGCAACTGGCCGCTTATTCTGAGTTTGTCGTTACAGATATTAAAACAGTTCGACATCGAAATGTTTCCAGCGTCTAGTTAACGACAGGAAATATATTTGTGTGAGGGAAAAGCATCTTTGAGTGCGGTTCCGTTATGGCATGACGGGTGCTCGGACAAGTTCGGGGTTTTCGATTCCGTCAACACACTGTTATTATATTACTTCAGTTTTAGAGAAAAGTGTGTGAATAAATTTAGAATAAAATTAATGATCTGTTTAAAATATGTGACGTGTACATAATTTGTTGGTATAACTTAATATTTCGTATTTCGTACGCAATTGTCTTCTACGTCAGAAAAAAGGCATTATTGTTATTGTGGGAACAATGCAGCAACGCAGCTATTCGATGATAGAACACGAGCGGTTATATTGAGTAACCTGCTTTGAGTAAAGTAGTTTTACTGAATCCCGAAACCAGGTTTGCTTGATCACGAGGTTATGCTTATAAATACTGCAATCAGTTCAGAGTCTCGTTACTTTGTTAGAGACATGAAAAATTCGCGTTTCCTTTCAGGCACAAGATAAAATTCCAGCAACTGTAAGTTCGTGCTAATTTTACAATTGGCCGTTGACTTATTTGACACCGCCTTGAAGTCTAAGAGCCAATAATAAAACGTAACTAAATGAAGGCACATTTTACTGTGTCAGCGAGCAGCTAATTAACAATTGCTGTATGCTTAAGTTCACGTGTATTGTAAGATGCTAGCCTACAGGTCTGTGAACCCGCGAATTTTTCCGGTCTCCACTTATTGGACGTTTGAAAACTCTTCTTGGGTTACTGATGTAAACGCCTCAATCTGAAATTTTACCGTACCCAGGCTAACGTCTTAAGGACGCGGCTTACCTCAGTTTGCATCGTCTTTTTTATTTTTATATTTGTACCAGATATTTTTTTCTTATTTTATACATAAATTGTGATTAAATCTTCATCTTAGGAAATTTTTGTATCGCTCATAGTTTTTGCGTAATGAGTCGTAAACGTCAAAATTTGGACTTTACTAAAACTAACTGACGTACCGAACTGAAAAAATTCACACAATGTAACAATGTTGTAGGCTATGATTCGACATACATAAAAACAAAAAAAAATTATTTTTTGTATTTCTAAAAAAATTTTATATATTTTTAATTTTCATTTTAAAATTAAGCATTTTTTATTAAATACAAAAGTATTTTTTTTTTGTTTTTATATATGTCAAATCATAGCTTATAACATTGTTATACACTGTGAATTTTATCGGTTTGGTATGTCAGTTAGTTTTAGTGGCGTACATAAAATCATATAGTGCATATTTTGACGTTTACGACTCATTACGCAAAAACTATGAGAGATACAAAAATTTCCTAAGAAGAAGATTTAATCACAATGTATGTCTAAAATAAGGGAAAAATATCTGGTACAAATATAAAAATAAATAAAGACGTTGAAAACTGAGGTGAACCGCGCCCTTAAGGTGGCCGCCTGGGTGCTTTATTTCACGTGTTCGAGACTTAGAAGAGCAGAAGCGGTAAGGACGACAAAGTACGCACATCAAGTCTCTTCCTAGCCTCTAGGCGCAAGTCACTAAACTGGCGTGCAGTCTTCTCACCGATAACTCGTCTCTAAGAGACATTCGGTGGTAATCCTATTATTTTATTACGTAATATTGGCTATATACCTTTTAAAAGATTCTGCGGCAAGATTTCTATACTTAAAAAGGATCGAAAGAACACCAATTTTCGGAAGCGTGAATATACATTTTAGAGATAAATGGATGGCCTCTAATGAATATACACGCATTTTTTAATGCTATTCCTAAGCAGACATTATTTACGCACGCTAAATAGTTTTCGAAAAAAATTGGCAACGGCTGAAGTTCTGCGTGCCGTTCGGCGGCCTGGGCAGGCGTTCACCTTAACTTGAAATAACCGACCAATTGAGTAGCTGTTCTAACTTCTGCAAGATTACGTTGATTTTGGAAAGTCAGCGAGCGTTAATTACGAAGATTAGTATAAATTACAATGAATTTGTTTAGAGAAATGTAATGTTGGAAATAAATATAACTTGACCTTCAATATCTAGGTCTTTTAATGGGGTTTAAAAGGTTACAGTTGGACTCGCATTAGGTAGGATCCGGGCTCAATTTCCCGGTCACGACCAATCTTATTTCGGTTTTCCATGGTTTCCCGAAATCGTTCCTGGCGATTGCTGGATGGTTCATAATAAAGGCCATAGTTCATTCCTCTCCCAGCTCCTGTCATTTTCTCAAGTTGTTTGTAAGCATCTCTTGTGATCATGCTGTCTACCAAATGTCTACAAAAATAACATAATATAATATTCCGAGGTAATGTTCTGAGGACTGCTTGCTGACTGTTTAACGTTGTTTAATTACGCTCATTTAATACGTTCTGTCTTAAAATTGTTGAACTTACTAACTTGAAGATCTATGTATTCTAATATTAATTTTATGTTGTCGTAATTTATAAACAGTATGTCGAAAATTTATTTTCAAATTATTACGTTAAATCTAGATACTGCGAGTGATCTTTAAAAGGATTCCTGCAATTGGTTAGTTTTTTAAACGGTACATTTATTACTGCATACGCTATTGCAAGCGAATATTGCGAGTTCCGGAAAACACTTAATAAAACAAGAAAAGTCAATACTAGCTGTTGTGAATATATATATATATATATATATATATATATATATATATATATATATATATATATATATATATATATATATATATATATATA